>JABSTT010002833.1:0-35402 GCA_013339685.2 Hyalomma asiaticum
GAGCGGTGACCTGGTGAAGTCGACAATAGGCCGAAGTGAAACGCCAGGCTTGTGGACTTTTAGCATTGCAGGGGCTGAACCGTTCGTGCAGAGCAGACGGTGATAGAGACCGGTGTGGTGCGGAGGAACCAACTTGAACAAACTGGCCAGTAGTTTTTTCAGCATAGTCTGTAGCCTACTTGTGGGGTCGTAGGCTATAGCAGCATATGTATGACGGTCACCAAGGAGGGCCAACATTTTCTCGTGGTAGTCGTTCTTTTTCAGCAAGACCGTAGCATTTCCTTTGTCGGAGGGTAGAATGGCGATGCTTCTGTTGCTCCGTAGGCTCCGAATAGCTTGCTGCTCGGCTACCGACGAGAGCGTCTTTGTGGGGTACTTCCGTAATTCCGAAAGTACGCCCATAGCACGGGTGCGCGCTTCTTCACGTACGCCTGAGGGAAGTTGGCTGAATGCAAGTTCTACCGCACAGATCACATCCCTTGGTCTTGGTTGGGTATCCGTGTTAAAATTTGTAGGGTTCTTCTACTACTGCTAGCAGCGGCATCGCCGCTAGCAACCCCGTGCCGTGGATCCGAGCACTCGACGAGCAGAGAATGAGGTCGTCGCGTTGGCGCGCTAGCTATTTCAGCCATGCATCGCCGCGTTGCCGCGCGCGTCAGCCCGCGGCCTGTCTCGAAGCGGGACAGCACGAACCGTCGCACGCGGCGAAAGAGGAGAACATTAGGCGCAACATGGTGATTTAATAAACACGTCAAATAAAGCAATAATACAAGGCCGAATCAAGATCTAATATAAACGAAGGTTAACAATAACGAATAACAAAACGCGAGCACAGTAACACAAAGGACATTAACAATGAACACGCGAACACAAAATAACACACAAAGAGAACCATGCAAGGAAGGAGAGCCTAACCCCGGCCAGCGCACCCGCGACCGCGAGCCCTCAGAAAAGGAAAATAGAAGAACATACAGACATGGGCGTCGGTCGCAGGTCGCCGCCGTGGTCGCTGGGGCTTGCAGAGGCACGCCATCCGACCGATGGCCTGTCGCCGGAGGGTCACAAAAGTACATGCGCACCCCTCCAAGCTCCAGCGAGTTCTCCCGAGGCATCTCCAAAACCCGAACGCGCGAAACGTCAGAAATTACTGCTGTCCAATGGCAGCCTAGTTAAAACCACATGCGGCGGAGCGGGCGGCCCCTCGCAATGGTCGCCGCTCCGTCCAGCTGAGAGAGGGGTATGCGGGGACATTCCTAGGAAAACATGGCGTCGCGCGGGTCGCGATTTACCCGTCCCCACAAATTCAACCCACGAGATAATACCTCAGCTTTCTTCTCGGATTGCCATATGTATCTATCACCCTCATTTACCCATACCCCAAGGTACTTGTATTCGCTTACCTCACGGTATTTTCTGGCCCTGTACGGACACCGTCTGATCGTTGTTGCCGCAGCCAAGTAGCGCCAGCTGGGGGTGGTAAACAGAACAAGCAGAACCGCGGACCTATGTCCTCCGAGATCCGGCAGCCACTCGCTAAACCTACTGCTCGACAATTGAGTGTCGCACTGAGAAACGGTGTCGAATTGTGACGGGTGTTTGCCGCCGAACCTTCATCATACAAACTAAAGCAAATAAAACCGCCAGTCAGCAACTCCAGTGCACATAGCGTGCGACGACCACTCGAAGATTCGAAGCGGACGGCAACGCTCTGGTGGTCTGCCGTGCTTGCACATACCTGGTATTCCGCTCTACCCAAAGTGCTTTCCGCATTTGGTTATGCGGACACGCTAAAATTTCTTACTCCCACTTCTATGCTTCCGTGTCTGCGCGTTTAGCTGAACAACCCGTGAAGAAACGTAGCGCAGTATGGTCGTTTTCGCCGGCCCTTCTCAGTGGTCATGACGGCGAGTGTAAAACGGCGGCACTTGCCTTGGAGTGTCGTTACACTGAACGACGCGTAAAGCGTCGGTTTGAAGCAGAAGAGCGACTCTGACAAGTCGGTCGGAGTGGTCAGAAAAGCTCATAACTGACAGTGCGGCACGCTCTCGCTCCACATTGTTGACATGGCAACCTCGTCATCACCACAGTGGAGCGAACAGGCAACCATGGCGTACGAACTTCCTCGACGTAGGCGCCTAAAGCCAATTCCATTGGCTTGTCCCTGTGACGCTTGTGGAGAGTGAAATGCGATCACCTGACCCCGCGAAACTCGAGTTGAGGGTCTGCATTTTTTTCTTGTGTTTTGAACTTTGCTTAATAACTTCGCACTGCCTGCTCCTATCGCCTTCATTCTTGTAGCATTTGTCCGTCCACACTCCAGTCTACGCAACACACACAGGGAAACGGGTGCGAAGAAAGTGTTAGAGGGCCCCTTAAATGAAACGAAAATTGTACTACTTTTGAAGGAAACTTATGGCTGGTATTTGTTCACTCGCACCATTTTCTTTTTCAATTTCATATTCGACTTCGACATTCGCTCCATCGACTGGGTGACGTATATGGAACAGTATATACTTGGTGTGCGGAGATACGTGTTGAAGGAAGACCCTTCAACCATCCCAGCCGCTCGGAGAAATCTTAACAGGTGAGTTTCGTAATAGAGACTGTGCTTCTTCTAAACGAACCAGATTCTCACGGTGAAGGTCATGCTGGGATGGTTCCGATTAGCTTATCAGAGCTCTCCTACGCGCGCTTCTCCTATGTTTTCTCTGCGTGAAAAGTTTGTAAATGACGCATTTGCTGCCATTGTGCACCTTCCATTGCTGTTAGACAGCAACACAGCAAAGGGAAAAGCTCAAATTATTCGTTTACCTTAGCACATAATTCGAATAATCATCTGCTAAGGTAACCGAACAATTTACCTACTGACCTGTCCTGCATGCGCAAAAAACAAACGCACCACGTTATTTCGAGGTCTTGTGCAGCACTGTAGCTCACCTGCTCGTTCCTCCGCCAACACACAGATCGCCTGTGGGTAGTGTGGCATTGCGAGGCATCTTATCGTTATTTTACGATGCTACACCAGCGCACCCCTTGTCTGTGGGGTGGGTGCCTTCGCCATTCAGGCACCCTACACGAGCCTGTGCCTGCGGGGCATGGTAGGTCACTTGCTCGCTCCGATACTAACACACAGATCGTGGCATTAGAGGCGTCTTATCATTATTTTACGCTGCTGCACAGCACAGCGCTTGTCTCTATTTTATGACGCGTGGTGAGCGCTCATCTGTGGGTTCTGCATCGCATAGTTACTTTCTAAATAACGTTGGTTGCTGCTCCGGCACGTGTTTGTGTGCGAGTCCTCGGCATTTGAGTGATTTCCTTATCCTTGTCCGTTGAAATTCACAAGGATCGTGTCCGTCGTCATCTCCCGTCTCCAATCATTTCCGCATTTTGACTTACACACGTCAAGCCCACCACCTTTCTTAGTTCATGGCGAAGTGTGGTTCACCCATTCATGCGCTCGGCCATGTGAGCAAGTCGCTCGTCCGTAGAAGGCATTCATGCCGGGCTGTCATTCTTGTACGCTGTCACGTGAGCGAACTGCTCATCCGTAAGTCGTTGACATCTTTCTACTGCCAAACAGTTTTAGTCTGGGCGCCCCAGCGGCGTTTCGCGCACACAATCTTGCATTCTTTTGTACTCCGCTTGAGGGCGCCTGGCGAACGAAAGTGAGTGACAACGGAATAACGCAAGAACGCGGGACACTTTCCGCTTGGGTTTGCCAAGAATACTCCATCAGTGCACACTCTTACGCCTGAACACCGCTGGTATGTGTGGCATAATGGGCCATTTCTCGTTCCTTGTATGCTGTTTGCCAGCACATCGATGCAGGTTGTTTGGGTCGTTCTCGCCTTCTTGTATGCAATTACTACGCCGTCAGACTGCTCTGCTGTTGGTTACCGAGGAGGTGGGTCTTCAGTTCTTTTGTCGAGGGACGACGCGGGGCAGTGCAGTCTCTCACCATGGTGGGCCACATTCCTATCAGCTGCTGCTACGCGATCACACCGCCTGTCTCTGCAACCAGGGGTCCTCATCTCGTTCTTTTATGCTTGTGCGCCAATAAATAGCCCAATGGCGCCACGACATTCGCACCCTTCTGTAGTTCTTGGAAATCGCTCCCTTTCTCGTCTGCTTTGTGAGGCGCTGTGGAAGCATAGGTTACGCGTGCTGTCATGTTACCGAGAGAGGAGACCCGCTCACGATAGGGTTGCATTGCTCGTGGGGTACCATACTATCTCTTGTTTTTCAAGCTTGTTTTATTGTTCTTACCAGTAATAATATCGACGTCGGCTATATTGTCAGGCGTAAGGGCACGCGGCACATTCAAATCCTCGAAACCATACGCCAAGTGATTAAGCAGTTTAGATGCAATGCTACTTTTTCCGTCGAGACGCAGGACGTGGCCACGTGAGTCCGGGACATAGCCCAGCTTTTACATTCACTCGGTCTACTGCGTCGATCGACCAGAGAGGCAGCACAAGAGGCGAGCCGGAGCGAGTGTCCCACGTGACCGTCCACTTTCGCGAACGGAATTGAATGCGGCTGCATGAAACGTCATATTATTGGATTGATTGCTCTATATAACTTCCCAGCATGTTCACGGTTATTTGGAGAAATGTGTAACATGAGTTTCCCAGAGCACCTTGCAGCGTTGTGTAGTCCTACAATTTTCCTACTTTATGGCAATTTAATGTGCAGAAATTTAATTTCACTGCTCATTTAACGTAATGATAGTGGCAACACTAGGACACCCACTGCCAGCTCACGCGCCCAGCGTCACCTCCCAATCTTCCCGGCCGAACAGGCTAAGGTGGCTCGGGAACTTTCTCGCAAGCCTAAAAGCATGTCGACCCCTCTCCTTAACAGCCACAATGAAAGCAGCACACAGAAAAAACCTACCTCCTGGACGGCCTTGTGTAACACCGCCTCAGAGCCGGCCCAAGGTGAGCTTGCCGGCCACCCGAATAGTCACTTGCATGCTTCGCGCTTTGCCTACCTAACTGCACGTAGCAGCTTGGCATCGCCTGCTGGTACAGCTGTTCGTGCTAAGCATGCTCATTCCCGACCCAAAGAGACGTAACATCTGAAGAACAGTGCATCCTTATTCCAAGAACCAACACTGTCGCCACGCAACAGTAGGCGTGCCCTCACTGCATTTCGTATAAGCAATGAATGGCTAGTTCTTCCCGTTACGTCTTTTCCGGTCGTTCATTTTGCGTGTGCCATGCCACCCCTTATCGCGCTTTTGTTCATTTCAGGATCTACTACATTGGAATGTTGGCCCAGCTGCTGTTCCTCGCCGGCGTCATCAGGCTCTTGGTGAAGCACACGAGGACCTTCAACGACCTCTGGTGGAACCTCATCTCTAACGTCCTTCAACTAGCAGTGCGCATTTCCCTGGCGATGCAGTCCATTTCGAATCGCCACTGAAGTGTACATTTTGCGCAGTTGCTGCTTTTATTTTGTAATAAATCTAGCAAAAATATTTTCTCTGCCTCATTAAGGCAAGGCTATCTTTTCGAATTATTTCGCCGTGGCCCAACGCAGATAAATAGGGAGCGCTTAAAAAGTTGCCTCACACCATATGCATCTCATAGTGCATGAGTGCTCCTAGTCACTTCCCATGGTAATGAGACCATTCGCCTAAACGTTACCCGCCTGGTCTTGGAAGCCATTCCAGGTCATGCATTTATAGGCAGATTAAAAATAAAAATAAATATGCGAAAAGCACGACAATGTCATCGCAAATACGGATTAGAGAGTTGTACTAGCCGACGAGTTTGCATATCTGTACAATATTGATTGATTTATGGGGTTTAACGTCCCAAAACAAGCTCTGATTATGAGAGACGCCGTAGTGGAGGTCTCCGGAAATTTCGACCACCTGGGGTTCTTTAACGTGCACCGACAGCACACGGGCCTCAACATTTCACCTCCATCGAAATGCAGTCGCCGCGGCCGGGATTCGATCCCGCGACCTTCGGATCAGCAGCCGAGTGTCATAACCACTAGACCACCGTGGCAGATCTGTACAGTAGCCGCGGCATGAAGCAGTCCAGAAGTGCTGCACTTCCCACCGAGTAGTCACAGGGGAAGTAATAAAAACTTCCGAAGAAATGCACAGGGGTAAAATACTTAGTAAATAGCAGATATTATGAAAAACGGTGGACAGATTGTGCTAGAAAAGCTTTTTATATGCGATGCCCATGGTCACCTGGAGCGTACCGAAATCTTGGAAGAATGCGAACATTCTAATCACAGGACCACAGGGAGAACTTTAAAATTGGAGGCCGACCAGCTTACTGTCAGTTTCCTACAAGATAATCGCTAATAAAATTTGTTACACCTTAGATTTCAGTCATCCTAACGAACAAGCCGGGTCTCGAAAGGCTATTCAACAAAACTTTTTCTCGGGCTAGTTGGTTCATGACTTCTTGAAAAAATTGTAGCACAAGGAAGCACGCGGACAGGACAAAGAGCGCAGGACGGGCGCTATGTTCTTTGCCGCTGTGCTCTTTGTCGGTCCGTGTGTTTCTTTGCGCTAGTTTTCTTCAAGAAGCTATTCAACAATAGGCCTTATTCGCACAATCGACGTAGAAATGTGTGGAATATAACCAACCCGGTGTGTATAGCCTTCATACTGTCACCAAGCTGGCACAAGTGTCCCCGAGCTAGCACAAGGAAGCACTGTTGACAAGCGAGAGCTTGGCAGCAAGCGTCCATCTTCAGCAATGGATGATCCTCCGAGAGATCCACGAACATCGTCGTTCACCCTTCAAATGCCCAGTGGCATCGCTTTTCAAATTATCTCGCGTCAATGTTTATGAGAAGACTCGCTCAGTCAAAACCTAACGTAGGGATTGCTAAGTCGGGGCGTAGACGAGCATTACGTAAGAATATCGAAGGTATACAGTCGTTCCACAACCACTATAGTCGTCTTGCACAAAGAACAGCAAAATACCAATAATTAAGCGTGTAAGATAATGTTATTCATGGCATGGTTGCTTTGGCTTGGGACCGGTGTGAGGGTTTTCTTATTTATTTATTTATTTATTTATTTATTATTTATTTATTTATTTATTTATTTATTTATTAAAGATACTATCAGGGCCAATGACGTTACAGAGAGGAGTGGTTATACATGAACGTTACACGATGTCACACAAAGCAGCTGATGAATGGTCTGGGCCGCTGGAAACCGAAGCGGGGAGGTGGCTCCATTCAGATGCTGTCTTTGCCGTGGCTTGAACAAGCACTACTGGCAGGTAGCCTTACGGGTATTAACGCGAAAGCGTTTCTTGGCTAGGTTGGCGAGAGCGCGCGCCCAACTGCCGTCCGCAAAAGCCGTGCCCGGAAAGCACATGACCCACCGGAACTGACGCCGGCGCCAACACTCGCCGCAGCGGCAGTCGGCTCGCGCTCCGCTCTGCTGCAGCTACTACCTTGAGCGGCGTGCGACCGCGTTTCTTCGCTCGGTGAGCGAAAGCGCGCTCCCAGTTGCGTGGCGTCGCCGTTGCAGCAATAGGCACACGAACTCGCCAGCTAGCCCATCGTTCCTCGCCGCCATGCGTGCCAAGTTCAATCACGAATTGAAGGCACCCACTGAGGCCATCACGACGTCGAGATGTACGTCCATCGATCTCGCATTCACCACCGACCATTCATTGTGCGAGATGTGATGTATCCACCTACTACTTGGATCACAAGGCCACGGTAGTGTCTTGTACACCGGCCTAAGTACGCCGTCACCAGAACGATAAGAGGATGACAACACCGGTGACTGCAGTCTAATGACAGCACCCACGATGCCGCGGCGGTGGTACTATTTCGACATGCCCGAGACCTGGCTCGGGCATATCTGCGTACACTGCCTGGACGACAAAACACAAGAGGACACGTGAAGTGCCGACAACACTTGGATGGCATCAAATCATATGAATAAACACTATCCGCCCTCCCACATTGCCTCATTCCTTATAACACAACCGGCAACACCAGTTTGCAGCACCCCCCCCCCCCCCCCCCCGCTACAACAATCTCGCCAAAAGAAACTCTTTCGCGTTCTCATCTCATAAGAATATGCTTAGGGATTGTCGAACTTATTTAGCTCTATCCCTCTCTCTCTTCTTAACAGGAGAGAAACTTTCACGAATTGAAAAACACACGACACGTCCATTCACTTTCATCGCACCAAGAGCTTTAATTTCGAATGCTTTAATTTCGAACAGAGAAACGGAAAGGGGACATAGAGAAAAACGACAATATAACAAATAACACCGCCAGCAAAAAGAGATCCTCGTGTCTCTTGTGCCGACAGCGTGAACTTGGCCACAGCCGTGTTGAGGGGCTTTACTTATTTCTGGGCCCATGGTTCCGCGGGCAATGTGCTGCAGATGTCGATTCCGGGTTGCTTTAATGCCGCGTTCCCGCACTCCGTGTGGGGCAACCTTCGCGCCGCACTGAAGTGCTACGCACAAGGAAACAAGAAGGAACTCCACGCATTTGGACAGACGTCCGTCAACAGCACCAGGAGGACTCCTTACCGAGCACCAACAGGGACGGAAAAGGTAAGTAACACAATGGAGCACAAATATCGGAAGGGCTTTCGTGTCTTACAGCACATGCAAGCTCCAGGTTAGACACAACACTGAGAGGGAAAGCCGTGTTGTTTCTGGTGTTGTGTGGAGCAGGCCGGGGTGCCATGCCAGATGTACATTCCAAGTGCTTTCACGCGAATTGCTCACGCCGTCTCAAACAAACCGGATTCCACCCCTCAACTGAATGTCCACAGAGAACACCCATATACCCGCTTTGATGTCCATATGGGAAGCGAATGATATTCGCTTGTCATAGTACCCTTCGCGTTAGCGCGGCATTTTGCTCAGTTTCCGAAAATCTGCAAACGCTCCCTTCCTCGCTGTTGGCGTCCCCTGTGGCGGTCACGCCTCCAACGTGCGTCGTCTTTCGTTGTTGTTGGCGCGTAAAATCTCAACGCTTTCTTTTTTTTTTAAATGCGAAGCATTTCTTAGCGAACTTAGGCGACTTTGAGCTTATCTATCTATCTATCTATCTATCTATCTATCTATCTATCTATCTATCTATCTATCTATCTAGCCGCCTATGACATTGTGCTCTCCTGGCTGTTTCGTCAATGGGATTTATATGAAAATTGGTATCCCGCAACATGACTACAAGATGAACATAAATTACAGGTCATAACATGAAAATCATGATATGCATGTCATGAGCGGCATGATTTACATGCCGCGGTCTTGGTGCTCTCCTGACCGTTTCGTTAATGGTATGTACACGAAAATTCGTATGGCACAACATGACTGCATGATGAACACAAACGACAGGTCACAACATCCACATCATGACATGCATGTCATGAGCGGCATGATTTACATGCCACGGTCTTGGTGCTGTCCTGGCCGTTTCGTTATTGGGATGCATACGAAAATTTGCATGGCACAGCATGACGAATATAAATGACAGGTGATAACATGAACATCGTGATATGCATGTCATGAACGGCATGATTTACATGCCACGGTCTTGGTGCTCTCCTGACCGTTTCGTTAACGGTATGTACACGAACATTCGTATGGCAAAACATGACTGTTTGATGGACACAAATGACAGGTCACAACATCTATATCATGACATGCATGTCATCAGCGGCATGACTTACATGCCATGGTCTTGGTGCTCTCCTGGCCGTGTCGTTATTGGGACGTATACGAAAATTGGTATGCCACAACATGACTGCATGACGAACATAAATGACAGGTCATAATGCGAAAATCGCATGTATGTCATGAGCGGTGTGATTTACATGCCACGCGTCTCGTTAATGGGACGTATACGAAAATTGCTATGGCACAACACGACTGCATGACGAACGTAAATGACAGGTCGTAACAATGCAATCATGGAATGCGTGTCATGAGCGGCATGGTTTACAAGCCAGTCTTGCTGCTCTTGTGGCCGTTTCTTTAACTTCGTATGTACCAAAATCGGTATAGCGAGACAATAATGCAGATCCATTTTACGTTCCTGATGCGTGCTTCGCATTTCCTTGATTCCCACTGCACGTGGGATCTGCCTTTTTTTTTCTGAAATACTAGTGCGTTGTATTACTGTAGCGCGCATGGTATCTTCGCCATTACAATATCAATTCAAATTAAATATTACTCTCTTTTTAATATTTGTAAATGAGAGATACGGCCGCCAAGACTCGACAAGCAACCTTCTCGCCGCATCTAATCTAAAAATGCCATCAGAGAAAGCCAAAGAAGCCAGCCTAATTTTTTTATTCCAGATCCTTCACAATAGCTTCAAGATAAGCGCATCGAAACACATTTCGTTCTCCGAATTCCGACCAACGCGTCAAATGCAAGGAAATGAATTAATTGCATATTCCTACAGTAATGAAACTTTTAAACACTCTTTTTTTCCTGCTTTCCATAAGAGAATGGAATGACATTTGCCCATCTACCACGAACATCAAATCATTCGAGGCATTCCCTAATAAAACTGAAAGGTTAAGAGGGTTGCAACTTGGGCTTGTTGGTGTAACATGATGAATTGAAGCATTGCGCACAAGAACGAGGACACAGGAAGGAACACACAAAATGACAAACGAAGCGCAAACTAACAACAATTTATTTCGAGAAATGGGACCGTATTTATACCACAACGGTACACATATCGCGCATTACAAGGCAATAACAAAAACAAGATCTTACATCACACGGGTAGTTCCACCCAGATAAACTATTTCTTTTGGTGATAATGTCATGGATGGCATGCTGATGCATTTGTCTTTAAGGCACGAGATCTTGTGGGCTTCGATGATTAGGCGCGTTGTTTCATTTATGTTTCTTGCAATCGCAGTGGTACGTTTAAGTTCGGGTTTGCACGCACATTTCTCACAGTGAATGGCCAGCCACACCCCTGTCCTGTTTTTTACGTTGTACGCATGTTCACGGAGGCGATCGTTTATACAGCGAGCTGTCTGACCAATGTACACACGTTCACACGTCAGTGGAATACTATAGACAACCCCTTTAACACATTGTACATAATTATATGGATCTCGATGATTCTTTTTACAGGATTTCTTTTCTTCAGAGTTTGGGTCAGTTGATCTGCAAATTGAAGCGAGTTTGGCTGGCGCGGACAACAAAACCCTCACATCAGCCCGCTGCGCAATCTTTTTGATGTTATGCGATAATTTGTGGATATACGGTATCACAACGTTTTTCCTTTTATCAATGTTATTAGATGCGGGGGCCAAGTTCGAAGCAGACGTTTTTGTAACCTTAAGCAATTTCTCGGCCACGGAGACAAGCAGTTCATCAGGGTAACCTGCTTGCGATAATCGTGTTGCTTGCTCACAAAAGCTTTGGTTCATTTTGTGAGGGCAGGATTTTTGCAGGGCATTCTTCAGGCACAGATCGGCGATTCCCCTCTTCACCAACTTCGAGTGTGCCGAGTTAAAAGGAAGGATTGGTTTGTTTGCTCGGGGTTCGTAACCCCAGCACAAGTGGTGTTCGGAGAAATTTAGCCGGACATCAAGAAAACGAATGTTCCCTTCATTGGGAAGCTCATGGGTCACACGCAAAGGGTCTAGGGCTTTTTCAACAAGAGCTAAAACATTTGTAGATTCTTCAGCAAAGTCTGCCGCGTCACACTCTAAAAGAAGCAAATAATTGTCAACGAATCTAAAAACTTTTACCACATTTGTGGAGCTAAGATCAGCAGCTAGTGCATTGTCAAGACGGGATAAAAACAGATCGCTAAGAATAGGGGCTATGCATGAACCTATGCATATGCCTGCCTTTTGCAGAAAGCATCTTTCATTCCATTTTACCATGGTCGATCTCAAATAAAATAGAAGTGTTTCTAAAAAATGGCCGTTAGAGATGCCTGATTCGGTTTGGAAAGCTATGTCCCCGAACTCCTCAATAGCTCGTTCGACGCAGCTTAGCCATACAAACACTGCGCTGTATCGTAGCATATTTTCACTGCTTCAGAAATAATTCCTCTTTGCTTTGGTGTCACGTGGAGATGGCTGCCTATAAATACCCCTTCTGTATGCTCCAATAAATTCAGTTGGTAGTAGGCGCTTGTCCTTGTCGTTTTTGTGTTTCGTCTATGCACTTCTTCCGCGTCTTGAAGTCATTATGAATGGTCACCAACTAGCCCAAACAAGAGTTCTGATCCAGGGTAATTACCTGTTTGTTTCTTTTGAGGTACTTCCTATGTAAGTGTAAGGTACTTCCTGTTATAGTTCGTGTGCGAATCTCGGACACTTGACTAATGTAATAGAATATGCAACTTCATTGTACGTTCTCTTTTTTTATGTAACCACTGTTTGTTGTTCTACCGTATTACTGCAACGTTTTATTTTCTACGTTTCCTGACATACCTGACTGTCTTGCATACCTTTCCTAAGTTGCACTAACGTTTTTTATGGTCCTCCTGCTACGCTGTCCGTTGAGAGTAGCAGTATTGAAAATAAGTAAGCAAACACATATTTAGAATCTTTGTTTGATATAAAATCAGCGCCAGTGCTCCACCCCATGCCCGAAGCTACACTCACAGGTAAAATGTTGAGCTCCTGCATGATAGCGTTATTAATACAAATTGCAAGCATTACTTTATTCGCACTTTTAAAGGCCTAATGCAGAAGCGACGCCCAGCCAACCATATCACATCCTCTGGACATTTATTAGATATCCACAATAAGATATCTAATGTCTATAGGATATCTACGAAAGTTGTTCTAATGTTAAATAAATATCTAGAGGATGTCCATTTCGAACAGAGTGGACATCCACATGATGTCCACAGCTGCTCCACTTATAGATTGACTGGATGTTAGTGGGCATCCACTGAATGTCCTCATGAGTTCAACTTATTATATTCATACGATGTCAAATCACAATTATGTTTAGGTACAGAGACCCATGCAGCCAGCAGCAGCATGCACTAGTATATAAGTTCAACACTCAATATAACTGCCTTTATGAAAGAGTCAAATTTATTCAAAGAGTGACGCGGCAGAAAGAAGCACGTGTCTCTCAATCTTCATCTGTTATTTTTTTTCCCCGATGTCTGCAGCAGGCATTGCAAAGACACTTCCCGGACGCACTATTATCAGATTTCGCGCACCTTCACCACCTGTAAGAGATATTTACATGTAGTCAGTCCAAAAGCACGCAACTTAATAAACTCGATCGTACCAGAATCAAGTTTCATACAATGGGACATCGCATAGCACGTCAGGGCTGACATGAAAAATATCACAGTTACTTTACACGCTACCACACCTTGGCCAGATTCTATGATGTCGAGTCAACATGCAGCGTTCTTTTTCCTGGTATTTTGTCTCACACAACACGTTGACAACTGCCAACAGCTTTTCAAGCAACCTTTCATGCAAATCACACTCAAGCCGTCAACATTCACATGCTGACAAGCGGGCTTCTCGGAATAAACACAGACGCGCACACGCACGCAAAAAATTGGTGTTGAAGCAGAAATGGAAAAAAAAAATGTAGTTACCTCCAAGTAGTAGGGTCTTCCGAGTATCACCACGACATGTAGTACAGAAAGAAGCGGCCGCTAACGTGTAGCTAGCAGTTGTAAGCAGTAATGGCTCACGTGCAAACCTGTACCAGAATACAGGTAAAAACAAGACTTGCGCACCAATTCTTCTTTTAAATACTGCTGATTCACTGCACAAACACGCACATTAAAGTCCCTAGATTTTTCCTTCTTTTTAAGTAGCGGTAAGTTTTGATGTGCCGCTGACGAATCTCATTGGCCAACGCTGATATCCGGTTGACGGCGGCTTCCGGTCGCCATGTTATTCCTATTCCCCGACGACGCCGTGAGCCCGTGAAGGCTGCTCGCTACACCGGCAGCATCTGCATTCACTCGAAAGCAGTCGCGAGTAGTTAGTTGAATGTTTCCGTACGCATCTGCCTTCATCTGCTTGTGCGAAGTGTTTCCTGCAGTCGACGACTCGTGAGCACTCTCGACAATGCCGGCGTGTAGCGCCTTGGGGTGCCCCGTCCAGCGGAGAAAAAGCTTTTTTCTGTGCAAATCGGAAAGCACGACAAAACAAGGCCTGGAATGTGAGCACAAAATATGCAGAAAGAATTTCAAGCCCACGAAGTCCAGCAAACTGTGCAAGGTATGTTGTGTTTTCCTTGTGCACAGAATCGTGAAAAATGCTAGTAGATTTATCGTCCTTTATTTTTAACCTGGTGAGGCGCATGAGAGCGCCCCACGCTTTCGGCAGTTCCGAAGTCCGAGTAAGCGCTTCTATCTTGACAATTTCATGACTTTATAATTGCGCACATCTGTCCGCCCGCTTTTTATCACATACTGTATTTACGCGAACCATAGTCTACGTTTACAGTGCATATTTTTCTACGTTCACAACTCGCGCGTACTCGACTCATGCCGCGGTGCCAGCGTGTTGGTAGGAGCTCAAGTGGAGGAATAAAAATTATTGCGCCTTGATTTATGCACATACATCCGGTGGATCCCTTGTGGCCTGATTTAATACACCACTGTTCTCTACCTATTACCCCATAAAAGCGCGTGTGTCGCTTTGGACGATATTGCTCAGTCGCATAGTCTCCTAGCTTCGTGGTGCTTCGCGGCTGGTTTAACAGAAAAACACAGACCCGCATCTAGCAACCTTACGCTTTGTCTCACACTTTACCGGTTCTAAAGGATTGCATCGGGTTATTGTAGGCATTTGCTTGAGAAATAAGCATGGCGTGGTATGGGCCGGAATAGCGAGGATCTGCTCTCGTGTCCTATGGGGACATGACGTGAAAGAAATTATATAACAACAAAAAAAGCTGTTCGCTCTGTGGTTCTATGAATTTCGTTTTTATAAAGTGGCGTCGCCTAAACGTTTGTAGCTGTTTATATATTGGAAAACAAAAGCAGGACCTATTTTGTGTCACGAATGTGTTGTTTGTACTTCTAATATTCTGCACGCTGTCAAAAATATCGACTTGTGCTCTGACAGTGCTGTATTTTGCAGCGTCATTTCACTGAGGACCAGCTTGAGCCTGCCATCTGAAAAAACTTCGGCATAAAGAAATTAAAATCCTCAGCTATGCCGTCCATATTTTCCCATCGACTAGAGAAACGCCATAGAAAACCACCACACCCACGAGGCGCTGGTATAGCGAATAAACTTTCATCAGTGCTGAAGCGTTTGGTTGCTTTGTTGTGTTACTTCAGCATCACTGATGCCAGTGGATGGATGGATGGATGGATGGATGGATGGATGGATGGATGGATGGAAGAAAGAAGAAACTTGAATGAGGTTCGCTCAGTGCCATAACTATATTTCTTCCGTGTTTAAAAAATTGGATTCGGTAAAATATTAATGACAGAAGTGAAGCGATTATACAAAATTATTTGTGTGATTGGAAAATCATGTCGCCTGCAATGTCCATTCTACGTACCAAACGTTCTACGTACCAACATGCAACAAATTTTTTATTTGCATTGCATACCTGGGACAGCGCGGCACTTTGCCTCATGCCAGCAACAATGGAGTTCGCTCGCCAAAGCCGTCGCGTGTATGGGGTATCCGCATGCAAGTGTGAGCTTGCACGGAGGCGATCTACGTCGGGTCGCTCGTCGCTTCCACATCCATGCTAAACGCTGTGCAGTCGCCAGGATTTTCCTCTGTTAACAACTGAACTAGAGCCTGAGAATTACGTACATGGAAGGGGTCAGAAAAACTTAAGGAAGTTAAGCATTTCTGTAAATACCTAGCTACACAAACTTGCCACGTCCCTGACTCCGATACAATCGAGCGAAACGGAATTTCTGGCTTATGGGTTTTTGCCGAGAAAAATAATTCTAAAGTGAGCAATTTTGCCTTTTTAACACTGGAAGCAACCTTATCTAGATTATATTTCAAAAGGAGATCGACAGCTCGTTGTTTTACTACAGAAGGTTTCAGTTTCACAGGTCTAAAATTCTTTTCAACAGCTGCTGAGGCTTTATCAGAAAAAGTGCTATTCGGCATTATTACAAAACAACCTTCCTTATCAGATAAAACGGGTCGAAGCTTATGTTCCACTTCTCAGGCTCTAGTTCAGTTGTTAACAGAGGAAAATCCTGGAGACTGCACAGCGTTTAGCATGGATGTGGAAGATTTGTATTACTCGTTGCCGCATGAAGGTTTACTAAATTGCGTGAAAGAATGTATTCAAGAACAAGGGCAAGAGTCCGGTTTCATAGATAGATGCGGAGTTTCCACAGGTACCTTTCTAGAAATTCTTTCCATGTACTTAACGTCAACATTAGTTGGATACAGGGAAGGCGTGTATGTGCAGAAATCAGGGATTTGTATAGGTTCAAAGGTAGCCCCTATTCTAAGTGATCTATACTTGAGCAAGTTTGACTGCCGTTTAAAAGAGGCCTTAGGGGACCGCATCATTAGGGTATTTCGGTATGCGGACGAGTACTTGGTACTTTGTAGTAAGGATGATTTTGAATCCGTCGTCACCTATGTAAGCGATCAATTTAAACTTAATGGAGATGGTTTAACGTTTACGAAAGAACTACCGGAGAAAAACGTAATACAATTTTTAGATATCTCGTTGTCATTTGAGCGGAATCACGTGTGTTGGCAGTATTCCCCTAGAGCATCTAAGCCGTTGCTAAATTTTGACTCCAAGCATTCGAAAGTAGTAAAAAACGGAATAGCCTTGTCCTGTTTAAAGTCAGCCCTATCGAAGTCGTGCGTGCACCGTTTGACCATTAGCTTTAATGCGCAGGTTGAGCGCCTCTTAGATGCAGGTTACCCTAGACTAGCCATAGCCACAGTAGCTGAGCGTCTTAAGAAGTCGATTTCGACCGGAACAAAAGCGGTAGCAGAGAGTAACATTAACAAGAAAAAGGTCGTGAGTATTCCTTACATCCACGCAGTTTCGCACCGGCTTAAGAAAGTGGGAAGTAAATATGGGGTTAATGTTGTGTTTACGGCGCCCAATAAGTTAGGAAGGGTTTGTGCTGCAGTGCATAGAAGAATTGAGCAGAAGGAAGGTAAGAAGCGAACCGATATCTGTCCGGTTAAGCACCTAGCCAAGAACAATTTCACCGACTGCCGCATGGGTGTAGTTTATAAGATTCCTTTTAGCTGCGGACGGTTTTATGTAGGGCAAACTGCGCGCTGTATTAATCAAAGATTAATTGAACACAGGAGGTCGCTATCAGGTGGGACGCCGTCCAATCTATCCTTGCACTGCCAGGTCTGTAGCTGCATGCCCGAGTTAGATAATACCGAGATCCTGTACAGGCATAAGAACGAAGATACGCTTTTATTGGTTGAGGCCTGGTATATCAGTATTAGTGGAAGTGCATGCGTGAGTCAACCGTCGATTAGCTTAAACAGGGAGGAGATAGAATGCCTTGGGAGTTGTCTATCGCGTAGGCGGGCACGTGTAACCGATTGACAGGTGGCGCTACCATTCCGAGCATGCGCAGATAAGCTGTGTGTCTTCTTTCTTTTTCGCCTCTGTGCTGTGCATCAGTTGCTAGTCGGCGTTCGTGGTGTTCACTTCTCTTCTTGTGTCCGTGTCCTGCACGCCTCTTCTTTTGATTATGGAATGTTACCAACTCGCTCAACTTTCCGTCCTTTTATCACACAGATGGCCGCAAGTGGCTGCTCGTCATCCCTAGCCACCTGAGGTCCGACATTTGCGCATACTTCCACGCTGATCCTCAACATGCTCATGCTGGCGCCCTAAAAACGTATCAACGGCTCCGCCTACGGTACTACTGGCGTGGCATGTACACGTTTATTCGTAAATATATTCGTTCCTGCACATCGTGTCAACGACGAAAGACATTTCCTCATTCGCCCGGACTTCTACAGCCCTTACCTTGTCCCGCGCGCCCTTTCGACCGTATTGGAATAGATCTTTACGGACCACTTCCAAGCTCGGTCTCCGGCAACAGATGGGTGATTGTCGCTGTGGACCATCTCACTAGGTATGCCGAAACAGCCGCCCTCCCTTCCGCTGGTGCTCGTGACGTAGCTAACTTCCTCTTACATCATTTCATCCTCCGCCACGGCGCCCCACGCGAACTCCTGAGTGACAGAGGGCGTGTATTTTTGTCCGACGTCCTTCAAGACCTCCTTCGTGCATGCCACACAGTTCACCGCACGTCTACGGCCTACCAACCTCAGACAAACGGCCTCACGGAGCGCTTTAATCGAACCTTGGGGGACATGGTCGCCATGTACATAAACGATGACCACTCCAATTGGGACGTGATCCTTCCCTTCGTGACGTACGCCTACAATACCGCGACGTAGTCTACTACAGGTTTCTCTCCATTCTTCCTCCTATATGGCCGAGAACCGTGCACTACACTCGACACTATTTTGCCGTATCGCCCGGACTCCTCTGAATTCAGTCATGTTTCTGAAATTGCCAACTACGCCGAAGAGTGTCGTCAGCTGGCCCGCTCGTTCACTGCGGACAACCAAGCCCATCAAAAAGATCGCCATGACCGCGACATCTCTGTGGAGACTTTCGCCGTTGGCTCCCACGTCTGGCTCCGGTTACCCTTCCACGCCCCTGGCCTCAGTCCGAAGTTTGCTCCTAAGTACCACGGCCCTTACCGCGTCATCGAGCGCCCCAGTCCCGTCACCTACGTCATCGAACCCGTCAACCCTTCCACCGACAAGCGTCGTCTGGGCCGCCAAGTGGTCCATGTGAGCCGTCTCAAGCCCCATCACGACCCACTTATTGTAGCGTCACCTTGAGTCGCCAGGTTGGCTCCTCTTCACCGCCGGGGTATTGTAGTGGGGAAGCACGAACCTACGCAGTGCAGTCGGACACGGCCTGAAGAAGAGGCACGAGCCCTGGTCTCGAGCTGACGACGCTGTCAAGAACTACGGCTGCTGCCATCGTCGCACCGCCTGTCCACCCGCTATCCAAGACCAATAAACCCCCTTCCAAAAGTAGCGAATGGAAAGGAAAAGCGATAAAGCGCGGTCGCGGAAAAGGCGCTGTATGCGTGCTGGAAAACAATTCCCGCTCATTCTCTATATTTCGGGCTTGAGTCGGGCTTTGCGCCGGGCCCGAGCCCGGCCCGATAAAACTCCAAGTAGCCCGGCCCGGGCCCGAGGTGAAAATACGTCGGCCCGCCCGAGCCCGTCCCGTGGGCCGGGTCGGGCTTTCGGGCTACCCGGAGCCCGTGCACACCTCTACTCGGGATGTCGTTCGCGATGAAGTACAGCTCGGCCCGCTCACGGTATTCCGCCCACTCCGATGTATTCGGGTCGAACGAATCCAGCTTCCCGACGACAGGCATGACGGCGTGTGATTGTGCTGTGCCCGTCCGGTTCGTCGGTCGACCTCGTCGCCACTTGTGATAACCGGGTAGTCCTGGGCCATGCCGGTCGCTGGACCGAATCAAACACACGTACGTTGGGCGGGTTCCAGCACTGACTGGGCTGGTCATGTGCGCCGTATTTATTTCCTTGCAAACGTCGACGCCCCCGGGCGCCGGAACGGCAAACTAATCTTATCACATTACCAATCTACCTCGATGGGGAGCAAGAAACGGGCAGCGTCCCCGTCGCACTCTCCAAACTCAAGCGTACAGTATGGAGCATCACGGGACTGATTAGAAGAATCGCGCGCAGCAAAGGAATGACGGAGGCTGACACGCTGCGTTTAGTGCATGCCTTCGTCATCAGTCGCATAACTTACGCGCTACCCTTTCAGGCTACGCGCCGCACCGAGACCGACCAGGTGCACAAATTGGTCCGAATCGCTTGCAAGGCGGCGCTCGGCATTCCGGAAAGCACTAGTACGGAGCGCCTCCGAGACCTAGGGCTGACTAACACGTTCGAAGAGCTTGGCGCAGCCACGATCATCACACAGCGAGAGCGCCTCAACGCGACGGCTAGTCCCTGGGCCGTCGCGTTGAGGCGCTCTCTGTTCAGGCGCCTGCACTACCCCCTGGCGCGCCACAATTCTGTGGGGATGAGACTCAACTGATACCACAGACACTACGAACACAGCTGTACTTGGGTCCTATTCCACGCAACATGCACCCGACATTCCAAGTAAAACGACTAGCCAGGGTCACAGCCATGCGAAAGAGGCAGAACGACCCGGACGCATATTTCACAGACGCAAGTCTCTACCCCCGCACAACAACACCGACCTTGGCTTTCGTGGCGGTTGCAAAAAACAGGTCAAGAACGGTCGCGACCGCTTCCTTGCGGACCTCGTCCAGCGTTACGGCTGAGGCAGCGGCCATCGCTCTCGCCATTAGAGCCGCCGAAGCAAAGGGCCAATCGGCTTATGTATTAACGGACTCGCAAGAAGCATGTCGATTGTCTTGGAAAAAACAGCGTGAACACAAGGACGATGAAAAAGGAACACACACCACACCACGGAGCGCTGTAGCGCTCCGTGCTGTGGTGTGTGTTCCTTTTTCATCGTCCTTGTGTTCGCGCTGTTTTTTCCATGATGCTTGACCAACTAGCCTGCAAATCCATCCTATGTCGATTGTACCTGCAAGGAGTTGTGCCAACCTGCGTCTTGCACATCCTGGGACCAAGCCTCTCACAGGATCATGTCATCAACTGGTGTCCGGCACACGCCGGAGTGGACGGCAACGAGCGGGCGGACCGCGTGGCTCGAGGCATGACAGGCCGAGCCGCGATCACTCCGCCCAAACGGAGCCACCCAGTACGCCTCGAGAAATGCTTGAGGCACAACGGCTCGGACGACGAGCGATTGCTCCACCCATCCGAAGCTCAACCGAGAGCAGGCAAGGGACCACAGACAAACACTTTCCCACACTTACACAGGCTGCACAGGGACGATTAGCAAGGATCTACCCGGCAGATACGAAGGCGAATGCCCCTGGTGTAACGGCGCACCAACACTCCACCACATCACGCGCGGATGCTCAAGGCGCCCGGCAGACGCCGTGTCGGCTTTAAACACAGACTCGCTCACAAACTGGTACCGGGAGGCGCGACACTCGGAACTGGACTAGGGAAGCCAACTGGCGACCCTCGACCAGGCTCGGCAAGCCGCTAAAGCCAGTGGGGCTCTGGAATAGGGGCTCCACTCAAATGCCCTAAAAGATTTCCCGCAGTTATTAAAGTTGTTTCTCTCTCTCGTCGATCGCCTGCGTCGGAAACGCTACCACCACTGCGTTGCCCTTCGACATCGGTGGCCTTTTGCGTGCGGCAGGCCTTTTTTATGCTGCCGCGAATTCCTTTCTTTTCCTTCTCTTTTATCCCCTAAGGCACTTAGCCGTGCTCCCTTATGGGCCGCAGAAAGTAGCGCCTCCTTTCTTTTACTTTTAGTCACTAACTTCACTTCACTTCACTTCACTTTAATACCTTAAAGACCCCGGTTAAGGGGTATTACATAAGGGGTGGGTTTACAGATGAGGGTTACAGAGAGTGATCTTCATGATGAAAAATAAGCAGATAAGTTGTCCGCAAACGTCGATGAGCACGTGATGGTTGCAATGTCACGGGGGAGGCCATTCCAGTCCGCTGCTGTGCGAAGAAAGAATGAGGCCGCAAAAGCAGTAGTGCGTGCATGTGCGCGTGCAACTGAATAAGGATGAGTCGTGCAATGAGATATGCGCGTCGGTGGGATGATGTACGGTGCTTGGTTGAGGGAACTGTGATACAATTTGTGAAACAAACGTAGACTGGAGATGTGGCGACGCTCAGAAAGATTAGCAAGATCACATTCACGTTTTAGGGATGATATGCTGACGTCGTATGAATATGAAGAATGAATGAATCTAGTGGCACGATTTTGTACAGACTCGAGTTCGTTTATTAAGTATACCTGGTGGGGGCTCCAGATGGGCGCTGCATATTCCAGTTTTGATCTGATGAGGGTTTTGTACGCGAGAAGTTTTATATCTGATGGTGCGTGGCGCAAATGACGCTTCAAAAAACCGAGGGATCTATTCGCTGATGATATGATGTTGCTGATGTGTGCATTCCAGGAAAGGTTAGAAGATAAAGTGACGCCTAGGTATTTGTATGACTGAACTTGTTCGATGGAAGAGCTGGAGATTAGGTATGGGAATGATAAAGGATTGTGCTGGCGTTGAAATGAAACGAGCTTGCATTTAGTGGGATTAAGCTTCATTAACCAAAGATCGCACCACTGTTGCACAAGGTTGAGGTCCTGTTGGAGTACAGTTTGATCAGAAATGTTAGTAACTGTGCGATAGATGACGCAATCATCGGCGAATAAACGGATATGGGAGGATAAATGTGTGGGCAGGTCGTTAATATATATGAGGAACAAGAGGGGTGCGAGTACAGATCCTTGGGGGACACCGGATGTTACTGGCAGGGAGCTGGAACGGTTATTTTTAATTGAGACAAACTGGGAGCGGTTGGTGAGAAATGCTGTGATCCATGCAAGAATGTTCGGGTGCAAGTTCAGCTGGGAAAGTTTTAGTAATAGGCGTTTGTGTGGAACCGTATCGAATGCTTTAGCGTAGTCGAGAAAAATTGCATCGGTCTGAAGGTTATGGTCGAGATTAGAATGAAGATCATGAAGAAATAAAGCAAGTTGGGTTTCACAAGAAAAAGATTTACGAAATCCGTGCTGGGAAGGATGAAAGAAATTGTTGGTGTCAAGGAAGTGCATTACGTGAGAGTATATAACATGCTCCATGATCTTGCATGGGACACTTGTCAGAGAAATGGGGCGGTAATTTAGGGGAGATTGCTTGTTACCTGATTTGTGGACTGGAATGACCTTTCCCTCCTTCCAGTCGTCTGGCATAATTCCTGTTTCGAGTGAAAGTGTGAAAAGCATCGAAAAATACACTGCGATAATTTCTTTAGTATTTTTTAACAGTTTGGAATTCATATCATCTACACCAGCCGATGATGAAAGCTTTAATTTGTCAATGAGTGATGAAATGCCAGAGACAGAAATTGTTACAGGGTCCATAATTGGTAACGTCATAGCAGGTGGTGCAGGAAGGGGCATGTCGGCTTCTTTAGTGAACACGGATGAAAACGCGATGTTGAATGTATTGGCACAAGCAGCGTCGCTAACAACTTCGTCTTTATCGTTTGTAAGTGTGATGTCATGTGTTTGTTGCGGGTTTATGACTTCCCAGAATTGTGCTAGGATTATTTATTAGAATTTTAGATAAGTCATCATGATAGAAGGCCTGTTTGGCTTTTTGAATTGCAGCATAATAAGCGTCTTCCGCAACATAGTACCTGTCCCATGTGGATCCCTGAAGCTCTCCGCGAACCCGCATCCGGACCCGCCCGGACTACTGGGCACGCGATTTCTCACGCACGGTTATGCATGGGCAAGTTCGTTGATTGAAGGTGGGAGACAGGCCCCGCCACGGTGGTCTAGTGGTTATGGCACTCGGCTGCAGATCCGGAGGTCGCGGGATCGAATCCCGGCCGCGGCGGCTGCATTTCGATGGAGGCGAAATGTCGAGGCCCGTGTGCTGTGCGATGTCAGTGCACGTTAAAGAACCCCAGGTGGTCGAAATTTCCGGAGACCTTCACTACGGCGTCTCTCATAATCAGAACTGGTTTTGGGACGTTAAACCCCACAAATCAATGAAGGTGGGAGACAGACCGCAGCCGTCACTATGTGCAAAAAGCCCTTTTTATTTACATACAGCGAGATATATAACAGAGGTGCCCCCTGGGGGATAAGAACTCAAAATAAAAAATCACAGCATATCCACGGGGTGAATGAGCGGACGAAGCTGCGGATGTTCATCGGTAAACCGTGAATTCTGCCCAGTACATCATCGACGTGAGATCGCGCGCGTTTATACTAAAGGGTCGATGAGAGTTATGGTGACTTGCAGCTCACTTTAATTTTACATGTACGCTGTGAATTTTCATTGTTTAATCACGCACAGGAGAAATCGCACACAGGCACTACCTTGGAGGTCAAAATCCAGTGCCATATATACACCTTTCCATCGGCACTCTCGCACCGGCGAGCAGGAACCTGTTTTTGTCGTCTGCTACGGCTCTCCGCGCCACGCCCCCCTTAGTTGGGCTGTTTGTTGCGCCGAGCCGCCCACACGTTTTGCCGTGCTTGCACGGTGCGCGCGCTGTTTTTCGCTCACTAGAGCGATTTAAAATGTTCTTTAAGAACAGTCAATCGACAGGGCATCACTGCATTGTCTACGGTTGCACGTACAACCAGAAGAAAAGAAACGCTGCACGTAAACAGGTATGCACCAAGCACAACGCTGCGCAGGAGGAGTGCGGCTGCGCACTCACTGACGTACTCGTGCCAAAACGCCGCACCGCTCATGTTCCCATGTGGTCTAACGCTAATGTCGCCAACACCCCCTCAACCCTAGTCAGTGCCAGTTCTTAGCATATGGTGCGAATGTCCCAGGTTTCTTCTTTCATTCTCTCCCTACTCGATTAGCTTCAACCATGAGAGCTAAATGCGTTTCACGGTACTACCAAAGCAAGGGGTTTTAGTACGGACATTCCTCTTTCTTTTCTTTTTTTTTTTTTGTTGCTCTTGTCCTTGCTGCTGTATGCCTCCGGCCTGTGCAGTGCAAACCAGGTGGGCATGTTTTGTTGAACGGCAAACGTGCTTCAGCACCTTATGTAATGCGGACGCTTCCTTCAAAAGAAAAAAAAAGTGGACAGCTCGACGGAAGTCGATAGTGAACTAGGCTGCGAGAACAGAGCCGAATGATTGGTTCTTGACCATGGGTGTGATAAATGGGAAACCCGATTAGAACAACAACAAAAAAAAAAATCCAGGTCTCACGCACCGTGGGAGCCAATGTTATGCCAAGATGCCAGCGATGTCATTGTATTAGCCAACGTTATTCATTAAAGAGAAAGTCAGCACACAATAGCCGACAGTTGAAGGAACTCTAGCCAAGAGTAGCTATCTAGCGCTGGTTTTAATTGAGTAGATGCCGCACATATGCCATGGCTTATACATCATGTCACAACATTATTACGTTGTTATGCACACAGTTATACTGTGTCATTTACTGACTGACTATCACACCTTGTTAAAGTTTACTTGCTTTGTTAGCAGTGTCCGAACGCCGTTGCACTACTTATTGAGTTGTCGTTATGTTGAGTAATGACCATATCGAGCCACGATCATGTCGTGTCATGAACATGATTATGAAATATCACATCCCTCGAATTGTAGTTTCACACCCATTTCAACCCCCTTAAAGATCTCATGTTGAGTCATAATCATGTCGTGCCATGACCTTGTCGTGTCATGAAAATGACTATAACTCATATCACATCTTCTCCTGTGCCTTTCGTTTTACAACCGGTATCAAACCCCCTTTTGCATAATGATGCTCATGTCTTTTCATGTAAGCGATGTCATGAACATGATTATAGTATATCTTACGTCACATCCCTCGAGGTTTACTTTTTCCTTTGACCACCATCTTCACCCCCTTCCGTTAATTTTCGCTCTGTCATGCTCATGTCATATTACGTATCTCATGTCATGAACATGACTAACTCGTATCGCCTCTCTCGATCTATATCTTTCGTTGGGCACCGATCTTGACCCCTTCCCGTTGATTTTTGCTTCGTCATGCTCGTGTCATATGTATTTCATATCATGAACATGAATAACTCGCGTCTCTGGACCTGTATCTTTCATTTGACACCCATCTTGACCTCCTTCCTATACATTCGTTTTTGCAGAGTCATGCTCATGACATGAGCGCACCATAGTCATGTCATGAACGTGACTATGACCGATATTACATTCTTCGACATGGACCCTTTGTTTGACACCCATATCGATCCCCTTCCAGCGGTCTTATGTTTGCAAGTGTCATGCTCATGTCGTAGCATGACCTGAGCACATTATGTCATGTCATGAACGTGACTATGACCAATAATACATTCTTCGAGATGCACCTTTTGTTTGACACCCATATCGATCCCCTTCCAGTGGTCTTATGTTTGCAGAGTCATGCTCATGTCATAGCATGACCTGAGCCCATCATGTCTTGTCATGAACGTGACTATGACCAATATTACATTCTTCGACATGCACCATTTGTTTGACACCCATATCGATCCCCTTCCAATAGTATTATGTTTCCAGAGTCATGCTCATGTCATAGCATGACCTGAGCACATCATGTGTTGTCATGAACGTGACTATGACCAGTGTTACATTCTTCGACATACACCATTTGTTTGACACACATATCGATCCCCTTCCAATAGTATTATGTTTCCAGAGTCATGCTCATGTCATAGCATGACCTGAGCACATCATGTCTTGTCATGAACGTGACTATGACCAATATTACATTCTTCGACATGCACCTTTTGTTTGACACCCATATCGATCCCCTTCCAGTGGTCTTACGTTTGCAGAGTCATGCTGATGTCATAGCATGACCTGAGCACATCATGTCATGTCATGAACCTAACTACGACCAATATTACATTCTTCGACATGCACCTTTTGTTCGACACCCATATCGATCCCCTTCCAATAGTATTATGTTTCCAGAGTCATGCTCATATCATAGCATGACATGAGAACATCATGTCATGTCATGAACGTGACTACGACCAATATCACATCCTTCGAGATTCACCTTTCGTTTGACACCCATCTCGACCACCTTCTTACAGTTTCAAGCTTTTCCTTGTATTATGGGTCATTAATAACATGCTTTGCAAAATCAGGTCATTCTTTAATCGTGATTTGGTAATTGTCACGGTGCACTCTCATTATCGTAACCAGTCTAACCTACCTTGTGTGACTTACCACCATTAGTTAGGGATATTCAATCGTTGATTTCTGGACATGCTCACTTTCATAGTTATACTCATGAGCATGACTTAAAGCCTGGCTATCATGCTGATTATGCCCGAGTCATGTCTGCGTTAAATCAATGGTTCCTTTGATATATCGCGTTACGTGAGTAGTCATTTATTTTTCAAGGCATCGTTTCTTGTGATAATTTTCCATAATTTTGGAACCACTCTCTTTTAAGGTGACTGAAACATTAAGGTTACTCTAATTGAGACATTAAGGCTTTCACCTTAATGAGTGGCACCATTGTCGGCAAAAGCAACAGTATTTTTATTGTGATACCAGTAACCTTACAACAGTAACTCAAACAAAGAAGGGGCGACAATGTTCCCGGTTTCCCAGTTTTACTGCTACCAACCGGCCCCGCTGATCCCGCTTCTGCCCGCGCAATAAGACGCAAAACAATGCCGATAACAACTGTCCTGCTAATCAGTCAGATCCCACATACTCACAAATTAACCTACCTAACGATTCTGCGATGTTTACAAACAGCGAAAGCAAGATCTTGCTGAAACGCACACAACGAATGCACGCGCCCGCACGGAGAGCCCAGCGAGCAAACAGCCCAAGATGGCGCCGCCGCTAGACGTCGCTAGCGGCATTTCATGGCGGCGCCAAGGAGGGCTCTATTGGAAAGGTCTATACGGGAAACATGAAACTCGCTAGCAGACGCTGCCTGCGTCGGCATCGCGAGGCGAGAGAGGGGGGGACTGTTGAACGGTTGCGAGGGAGAGGGGGAGGGGAGAGGGAGGGAAAGGGAGAGAGTGGGGGCGAGAGAGGGGGAGTCGTCGAGCTCGACCGCGGCATATTCACCGAAAGGGCGATGACGACCAGCGCCATCTAGTATATCGTCACCCAACTGCAGTTTGCATGCACGAGAGGTGGCTACATACACTTACGACGGGACGCACGACGCACGCCTTAAGGAGCTTCGCCCCTAAAAACCGAAACAGAATACAACATACTCCCTCCCATATTTTTAGTAATTAGTTGTCAGTAGTATTAGTAATGAATACCCAAGACATGCATACTTTATTCACTATGTACACCTATGTACAACCTATGTACACAATGTGAGACGTTTGACAACGTCAGACCGCCAGCTAGACCGTCTGATAATCACGGAGCCACGCCGGTGGCCGGCGCTCCCGGGTCGGCCGCTTTGGACGTTGCACTGTCGACGGGCTCGTAGACTGCTACTGCCGTATGCCAGGAGACCGCGAAGGCGTGCTGGGAGAAGGCGACTGCATCGCGGCAGGAGACCGCTGCTGTGGCGTGGCAGACTGCGATGCGCCAGGAACCTGCGGCGTGGCAGCCGGCGGGACCCTGGAAAGCTTGGAGACATTCCACGTGCGGCCGTCTCCAAGTCGGAAAGAGGCTGGTCCCCTCCCCTCAATGACCTTAGTTGGTGAAGAAAAGGAGCAGTCTCCCTTGAAACGAATGGATGGTTTTTATATACGGACAAAGTCGCCTACGGCTATCTTCGTCTTCTTGGCAGTTCTCCTTCTGTTCGTGTAGTGCTTGCTGCTCTGCTGTTGACGCCGGACCCTTCGACAGAGTCGCGCCAGCTCCTTAGCTGGGTCTTTCGCAAACGCTGATGCTGAGAAGCCCGCGACATCCAGCCTGGTTCGGGGCATTCTACCATGCAGAAGAACTGCTTTGGCGACCCCGGTGGTGGCCTGCGGAGTACACCGGTAAATGGCGAGGTATTCTGTGACTGCTTGCCGGAGTGGTCGTCTTTCGAGGAGTGATACTTGTATTAAGTTTTTCAATGTGCGATTGAACTGCCCATTCGCTTGAAGGTAGTATACCGAGGAATGTGACAGACGGATGCCTCTGTTTTGGAGGAAGGTGATGAGTTCGCGCGAAGTGAACTGAGGTCCATTGTCACAAACAATCTCTTCTGGATAGCCTTCACGGGCAAAAAAACTTGTTAAAATGTCTTTCACCGTGCTCGTGGACACTTCCCTGCAAAAATAGACCTCTGGCCACTTGGAATGGTAGTCAGATCTGCTGTTGTAGGCTGCATGCTCCAAAGGACCAACAATCTGTTTCTGAAGAAAACCAGCTGAAAACACACGGACACAGAAGAAGAAGGCGCACAGGACGATGCTGGATCGTCCTGTGCGCCTTCTTCTTCGCCAGCATCGTCCTGTGCGCCTTCTTCTTCTGTGTCCGTGTGTTTTCAGCTGGTTTTCTTCAGAAATCATGCACCAACTGGCCCAACTGTCGACTCTCTTGCGGACCAACAATGTCGAGGCCAAGTTTCTGCCACGGTCGCTCAGGCCATTCAACAGGTTGTAATGGTGCTGGTGATGTCTTGGCGGACTTATCTGCCTCCCGGCAGATGTGACAGTTTCTCACAGCCATTTCCACTTGCTTGTCCATTCGTGGCCACCAGAATCGCTCACGCAGTCGCGCTTTAGTGCGAGTGATACCTGGATGCGTCTCGTGTGCGGTGTCGATGATCTGAGCCGTGAGGGAGGACGGAACCACGAGGCGCTCTGCACGTAGTAGTAGGTCATCAACAACAGAAAGTTGTTCCCCAATAAGGTAGAATGGTCTTGCCTCTTCTGGTATGGACTTGTTTGGCGGCCAGGAACTTAGCACGAACGACTTGATGGTTTCCAGGCAACCGTCGTCGAGGACTGCCTGTTTGAACCTTTCCTTTGTCACGCAGGCTGGCTCAATAAAAGAAACTATTTCTTCCTCCTTGGCAATCTCTGCCTCCGAGGTAGGTGCTGGCAGCCGAGAAAGTGCATCTGCTACATTGTTTGTGGACCCCTTGCGGTATTCCACAGTGAAATTGTAGCAAAGCAGTCTTGCACTCCAGCGTGCAAGTGGGTGTCTTCCATGTCCTTGTGACGACAACAAGGACACCAGTGCCTGGTGGTCTGTTCGAATGGTGAAATGGCAACCCCAAAGGTACGTGTGCCATCGCTCGCACGCCCAAATACATGTAAGTGCCTCTCGTTCGCCGAATGAATATTTTCTCTCCGCAGGCGACAGTGTACGAGATGCGAAAGCGACTGTGCGGAGCTCGTGGCCACTTTGTTGCTTGCAGAACTGCTCCCAGCCCACAGTCGGACGCGTCAGTCGACAAAATGACTGGAAGTGACGGATCGAACATATGGAGGACGGTACTCGACGAAAGCATTTCTTTGACCCTCCTGAAACTGCTGTCTGTTTCGGCTGACCAGACGAACGGCTCATTTTTGCGAAGTAAGACTCTCATAGGCTCGACCACTTGTGCCAAATGAGGTACAAACATTGAGCAGTATTCTACGAGGCCCAGGAACAATGGAGGGCGGCAACATCAGTTGGCACGGGTGTGTTAACTATGGAGTCTACCTCTTCTGGGAGTGGCGAGATACCACTTGCGGGGTGACCTTGTGCCCTAGAAACGCAAGCTCTGGAACATCGAAGAGGCATTTGTTGTTGAGTTTCAAACCTGCGTTCTTGATGTTTTGCAGTACAGACTTAAAGTTTAAAGGTGTTCTTCTGCAGTCTTGCCAAAGATGATCACATCATCGATGTAGAATAAAACGCCAGGGCAGTGGTCAAGGATTGTCGCCATCATCTTCTGAAATTCCGCTGGGGCAGAGGCCAACCCAAAACAAACTCTTTTAAAACGGAAAAGGCCGTCATGAGTGATAAAAGCTGTCAGATCCCTGCTGTCAGGGTGCAAGAAAACCTAGTGGTAAGCGGAAGCCAAGTCAAGTTTTGAGAAATGCGTAGCGCCTAACAAAGCGTGAAGAAGCTCCTCTGTGTGGGGCAAGGGGAAACTGTCAGGAACAATAGCTTTGTTCGGCTCTCGAAGATCTATACATATCCTGATGCTACCATCTTTCTTGTCAACAACGACAATGGGCGAAACCCATTCAGAAGCATCAATGCGCTCGATGATGTCAAGGCTCAGCAACCTCTGAAGCTCATTTGATACTGGTGACCGGAGGGAATAAGGCAGACGGCGAAGCTTGGAACTTACAGGCTGCACGCCTTGCCGCGTCTTGATGCGATGCGTGAACCCCTTAGCAAGACCCAACTCGAGACTGAAAAGTGAACTGAACTCATGTGCTAAGGCTGGCGGAAGATCGTTACGCGGCTGCACGCTTGACTGTGTGGAAATGGAACAAGATAACGGGTCACTGACAGTCGGCATTGGAGCGATGGACGTGTATAAGCACTTGAGAGCAGAACCCTCAATGTGAAGGTTCAAGGCTTTAATGCCGTCAAGCCCGATTACACAAGTTCCTTGGGGAACAACATAAAAACGTAGTGATGCTGTGCGGCCATTAAACCGAACGTCTGCCTGGAAGCAACCTAGCACAGAAATTGGCCGTTGAGAGTAGTCGAACAGGGTGACATGCGGAGCAGGCAGAAGTGGAATGCTCTGAAAATGCCGACTGAATTCCTTGCTCCGACAGGATTGAAACAAATAACCCTGAATCGACAAGTAACGTCAAGGTGACATTCGCGACTTGCACTTGAATATGAATTCCGCTACGCGAGGAATGGTGCACAGTCAAAACTTGCTCAGCACTGCTACATGGTCAAGCATCTTCATGAAATTCAACTTCACGGACCCTGCCTTGCATTTTAGTTCGTTTGCGGTTGCATACATTTTGGAAGTGGCCTTTGCGACCGCAAAACAAACAAGTCTTGCCATGCGCTGGGCAGTGCGGCGCTGATGCGACGTGGTCCCGCGAACCGCATCGGAGACAGTAGTGTGATGAAACGGAGCGGCTACTCCGTCCTCGGTTGCGCTCTGGGGGGGGGGGGGGGGGGGGGGGGCGGTTCCACTGAGGCGCACGGGAGCCACTGTGAACTGCTCTTTTGCGGAGAATGCGAGGACGGCTTACGACGCTGGCGCAATGAAATTGCTTCGACCGAAGCAGAAAACTCCTTTAGTTCTTCAGCCGCCTGCTCGAATTGAAGTACGATTCGGACTGAATTCTCGAACGAAAGTGCGGAACCCCCGAGCAGTAACCGCTCACGTACGCGATTGGAAGCTACGCCGGCAACGAATTGATCCTGCAGAGCATCATCTTGCAAGGCAAAGGAACAGTGTGATGCTAGCTCCCGTAGAGCGGCAACAAAGTCATGAACGGACTCGCCTGTGTGTTGGCTGCGGCGGTGGAAGCGATGACGCTCGACGATAACGTTGCACGAAGCAGAAAACTGGTGCCGTAATGTAGCGAGTGCAGTGTCGTATTCGTCAGGAAGGGCCGCGGCAGACTTGTCATCGGCGGGTGCTGCGGCGCTGGTCCCTGCATGTAATGTCTGATAAATACGCTGGCCCTCCGCCCCCAAACAATGCAAAAGAATAGCCTTGCGTCGCTCCGGCTTGAATTCGGCGGCTCCGGATGCCAGTAAGTACACGTTGAACATCTGCTCCCACTGCTCCCATGGCAATGACGGACGGCCGGGCGTTTGAAGGAAGAACGGTGGCGGAGCAAGCCCAGTGAAGCTCATGGTGGGCGGATGCGGCCGGTACGTCGGAGTTTGGGTACGTTCACGATGTTCACAACATCCTTGTCGCCAATGTGGTATTGAAAAAGGTGCGAGACAGACCGCAGCCGTCACTATGTACAAAAAGCCCTTTTTATTTACATACAGCGAGATATATATAACAAAGAACAGAGGTGCCCCCTGGGGGATAAGAACTCAAAAATAAAAACCGAAACAGAATACAACATTGACGTTGGGAACTGTCGGATGAACGGGTCAGCCAAGTGGCCCCTAGAACTGAGAACAGCGGCAGCATCCCTGCAGAGATCGCCCCCGAGGCGAAGGCCCCTACGGCAGCCCTAGAATCAGCAAATATCTCGGGACGCGAAGTGTCCTTCATGGCGAGATCTATCGCTACCTGCTCTGACACGGAGGCAAACACTTCCTAACGGAAGCCGAGTGCGCGGTGATCAACCACCACGGCTGCAAAGCTGTCGGCCCGGCCATACTATGCTGCATAAAGCCACATTTCCCGGTGATTTAGCTACGAAATCAACCAGAGACTTCGCGCATGCCTTTCGCCGGCCAACATTGCACTGCGGATGGACGTTACGCGGCAAGGGTGCCACATCGTGCGTACCCTTCAGTGTGACAAGATCTTCTGTTCCACACTGCCCATCTAAATTCGTTCAATGCACTATCTCCACTAGTTACGAGTGGTCGAATGCAATAACCTATACATGAACGGCTCGTGCATGCGCACAGCGAGATGAGTGCTGCGGCTGGCACTTGCAGAAATGTGCATTGCATTTATTTTAGCAATAATTTTCGCTAAGCCAAGCTTGCGTTTTCTTGACGAAAAGATGCGCTAGAGGACGGCCATGTTCTCTTTACGTGCAAGGGAACTTCAGAAGTGAATACGCATATATTAAGAGAAAGAAGCAACCGCGGAAAGTGCTATAGGTGAGTAGACTAAAATATAAAGTGACAGATGAGAAACAGTCTAATTCAATACGGTCGAGATCTAGACGAGTTGGCGACTGACCATCAAAAAGGGTGTCTAGCAAATCGCAGAATTCAATTTCCCTGACTTTCCAGGTTTATTGCGACTATTTTAGGTATATTTCCTTGACCTGTCTCGGTCCATTTCCGTTTTGCGGAAATGGACCGAGAAGAATATCGTAGAGGAAACCGTATTTATTGCGACTGCCTTCGCTCTTAAAGTGCACGTCAATTTGAGTTCGATTAACTTCAATTACGGCTTCAGCGAGTTTATTTCACTTTGAAGAATAGAAGCTTCAACCCCTCTCTCTCTCTCTTTGTTTCCAGGTGCTCTTTGTACACGACGTAGGCACACCCCCTAAACGTCTTCCCCGTACTATCGGTAATTTGTAGTTCAGCTATGCCACCTGCCGCCTAGACTGCATCATGCACTACTCTCAGTGCCGAGATTCTTCTTTCAAATACTCAACAAGCCACTCCTTGTTGACAGAAAAGCCTCTCTCTACCACAGCGTTACCATGAGATAAGCAGAAGACAAGTTTAACAAAGAACTGCAGCTCCTCGTGATCCTGAGAACATGTTTGCCCACAGGGTATCCAGCCTACGTTGCTTCCTGTTAATATTTGCTAATTGTGCTTGGGTGGTACTTTATGAGCACACCTTCACATAGGAGCGATGGGCTCGCTCTGCTTGCAAGCCAGTCATGCAGTGGTGCTCGGTAAGTACTTCAAATGCCAGAGCAAGTGGCCTGGGGCCAGCCTCCAAAGACAATGCACAGACAAGGTCTAAACACCCTGCACCCACAGCCAATTTGTATTTCAGTGGTGATCCCTCCAACAACTTCTGCGCACAACCATTGACAAACTACATGCGGCCTTTTTTTGAAACTCAACATTGCAAGCTGTGACTTGTTCTTGCGGAGCTCTTTTTTTGTCAAAATCCAATGTCGAATCCGGCTACATCTATAGGCTCCGTGCAGTCGAGTTTTCCATGTGCGACATTAGCGCCAGAATGCACAGCCTGGCGGACAGAAGAAGCAAACTGTGGCCGGACGATACGCAAACACAACGCGCGCGTCTCCAACTACATAGCAGCAGGTATACACCGAGCGTTCCACTTTCTGTTGTTTTATTTTCTTTGAGACGCACGCTCCAAACTTGCAGCAAACTGTTCCAGAGGCCGACGCGAGTGTGCGTGTGGTTTTCTTCGTCGCTAGCCCGAAAAGCATTAAAGAAACGGGCGCGTCGCCGTCGCCTCGGCTTCCACAATGCACGCACGCGTCTCATGAGTGCACCCCAAGCGGCCAATGTCAGCGACACTGAGCCGTCCGACGAGAGCTACGTAGTGCCCTCTGGCCAGTGGACGGAGCCCATTGCATTTTCCAGTACGCTCAAGTCTACCTTCATCAACTTTGCGATCGTGTCGGCACCATCAAGAACTTCCTCTTTTACAATGCTCGATAGCAGTGAATACACAATGCTCTCCAGTGCACCTGAAAGGAATAGAACCATCGGTTTATCCGTCTGGAATTCACGCAGAAAGGGTTCCGATTCCTCGGCAATAGAAAGAGCTTAGGCCAGCTTTGCTGACAAGATCTGATCAGAGTCTCTACGACCACTTTGTAGCTTGAGCAAGTCTTATGCGCTTTTTTGTGGCAGGATCTCTAGTGCCCTACAGACTACACTACTGTTATCCGGTCACCTCACTGCCCAGAACTGCATGGGAAATTTGGAGCATCCTGTGAGGCTGAAGCCCACTGCTCCCTATGTCGAAGATTTGGCTTTCATCCAATTCACGAAGCTCTTCCTTTGGAGACCTCAGAAGCTTAATGTTGACGATGGGTCCATCCACAGACACCTGCAGAATTTTTTTTATCCTTTTATTTCCTGGACGGCTTTCCAAAAACCTGAAGCCAGGCATTCTATGCACGTGTGACCCAAGAAACATGACATCACGAATGGAATCCTCACGCTGTGGTCAGCAGCGTCGCAGTACCTAATGAGAACACCCATTTGCTGTTTCTGGGTGACCTTGTTTAGAGACTCG
>JABSTT010002834.1:0-25000 GCA_013339685.2 Hyalomma asiaticum
AACTGGTTTGGGACGTTAAACCCCACAAAACAACAACAACAACCACAATGTTACAGGAACGACGAGTGATGAGGCACTACGACTAGTAGCTATACAGGCAGCGGTTGCAAAGCGGACCGCTCCAGCTCGGAGTCCGAGCCAAGTGCGAGCTTCGTCTTCTTCGTCGATGGTGGCCATGCGCATCGGCCGAGCTCCTATACTGCAGCATGCATGTAGCAATATGTTGCCTGAGCACCAATACGTGCCTGTTGGCTGCCGATGACTTGGGGGAAATATGGACACTTGTTGTCCATAACATCCCTGGAACAGAACGGGCTCACAAGCTCCATAGCTGCCTCAACACGGTGGTCTAGTGGTTATGGCACTCGGCTGCTGATCCGAAGGTCGCGGGATCTAATCCCGGCAGCGGCGGCTTCTTTTCGATGGAGGCTAAATGTTGAGGCCCATGTGCTGTGCGATGTCAGTGCACGTTAAAGAACCCCAGGTGGTCGAAACTTCCGGAGACCTCCACTACGGCGTCTTTCATAATCAGAGCTGATTTTGGGACGTTAAACTGCACAAATCAATCCATCATCAAAGCTCCATAGCTGAACTGCAAACAGCCTCTGTAATGCTGCTGCGGGAACGACGTGTGCTGTAGAGAAGAGAATAGTAGTATTGAAATGGTGAACTATCGCACTTTTCTTGCTCGCAAAATTGAATTACGGCTTGCGAACATTAGTACATTCTGTCTCCTGCAACCGCATCCCAGTCTCACTCTCACCAGCGATGCAGAGAATGTAGTTGCGCTACTTTAACAGAACGTAAGACAAGCGTCAAAGCTTTCATGTTCGTATAACGGAGTAAGCGTGGTATCCTACCTGAATCCTATGGACCTTTTCCCCATTTTTCATAAGTTCTTGGCATTTCTTAACCCTTATTCTGTGCAGCTCGTGGTCCGCTTCAGGTGGGTTAATATAGCCTCGTCCAAACAAACAATTAGCTTGCTGGCTCCTGCATATGCAAAAGTATGAAGAGTGTTCGATTTAAACTTCAACGTGCAAAAATAACATGGACAAATATTGTGCTGCTTTTATTTGCTGCGCTGTTAGGCGAACAAGCTATATTCTCTGGGTGAATGCAGAAAATAAGTATTGATCGATGGACATGTTATTCGTGCTGAATAAACGGCAGCAATCGGAAAATTACACAACACATACGAAAGTTAACGTCACATGATCGACTACATGAATGTGGCAGTCAAGCTGTAGCAGTTTATTAGTGATATAAGTAGGTATTCCGTTATTCATCCTTGCAGAGGCCATCAAGCCCGCTGTTCTGCGGTCAGTGTCGGGAGCTGGCCTTTCTGAAACTAAAAGACACCTTCAAAGTTGCTATATTCATTGTTCCAAGCCTTGCGGAGAGACGACTAGAGAACTTACTTGAGAAATGTATTAATGGCCCGCTTGGAGCATGTCGAGTATCTGTTTTTAACAGTACTACTTATGTATGGTGTCATGAGGTACTCGTCTCTCTGTGGGCATCTTGATGAGGCTCCAAATCCATCGTGCGGAGAGCCAAGCCTGAAAATAGGAAGATAGCTTTCAAGCCTTGGCTTGCACGGCGTTCTCCAACATGGATGGGTGCGGGGAGGTAGGTTTACTGAAGCGGTACTTTCCTTCTCTTAACCCACGCCACAGAAGCCATTTCGCTTGAAGAAGTAGTGCATTGTAAACATCTTGTAACATATCAACATTTCAACACTTTTCAGCGCCCCTCTCCTCCCTCAGGTAATTAACAAGGGGAGTGGGGGAGTGGTGTAGAACACTCCTTGCGCATGCTTAAGCCTTCTAGCTATCTAGGTTGCAAATACCATATGTAGAATTTGGCAAGATAAACCATAAAGATACTGCCAGTGTAAGTGCGCGTCTCTAGGCAGAATAAAAACTTTTTAAATCGAAACAGCAGGGAATCCTATAGCTACGAATATATATATATATATATATATATATATATATAACGCGATAGAAGCATGTTCCATCCGTTTCACTCCTTTTATTTCCTTCCCGTGAAAGATTCAATTTTGTGGCACTAATGCCTAATATGTGGCTGGTCGCACATTATGTAAGCTTCGGCATTGACATTTGTTTTACCTATATGGCAATTTATTTTAGGTCACAGACACGTGGTACTCGGGAACAACGCGCTCTTTGAGAGCACCTGCGGGGAAATGGTTGTGCAGCCTATAGAAACAGCCAGACATACACGCAAAAGTCTTACAATTCACCACTCGGGGACCACCGCGTACAGACAGTATTGTTACGTGTTTTTTTCTTTGCGAGTGTAAGAAAGCTAATAAAGAAACACAGGTACAGATTTCACATGCCACAACGTGTCGCAAAAGGGCGCAGAGCTTTACATGTATGCACTTTCAGCACGGCTGTAACGACAACATTTCTCGCTTTGATGACCTTTATATACGTCTTTTTTCTCCCCCACACGCTTCGTGCAGATAAATGCTCAGAGCGCCATAAGATCACGAGAACTGACGCTTTAATGGCAGTGTGAACGAGGAAGAAAGCGCTCGAATGTGTGCAGTTCCCATTATGCGCGTACCGCCCTCCCCTCTACAGCTACGTGAAAATTTACCGAGAGGCCCCGCTGAACATTGAGCACACGCCTTCAAGATGCACCGAGTGTCGAGTGTTGCAAAGGAAACTAGTTGCCGTGATCAGGAGCCAACTTGGGTCGTAGGCACTTGTCGCTTGGAAACTTGCGAAGAGTTCAGGAGTGTCTCTAAAATACCCCTCCCTGTGAACAGTGTTACGGAATCAAGCAGCCTACAGCACCAGGAAAGAAAAGAATGGCTCGGATTGCGCGACCATACGCGCCACACTTCACTGCACGAAAGCCATGACCGCATGGCAGCCCGGCACAGTACAATATGACGTCACGTTTGACGTGGTCAGCGCACCGTTACCCTGACACAGGATTTAAAAAAGAATGCGCTGGGCTTCATATTTATTTATTAAGAAATAGCGCGCTTGTCTTGGCCGTGCAAGATGATTAAGAGCAAAATAAGGCTAACACTTTATTTTAAAATTATTTGTATACGTTTGTAAAGCGACCGGACAATCCTTTTAAGCGTTCTGCCATGAACATGCACGCACCTTTCGGGCATGGCAGTACTCAACGATGCTGTACTGAGTGCTGGGTACGGTGGTTCTCTTAGGTTAGTCTAGCTTGCTCAGGTTAAGCTCCATTCTCGGCGGGCGACCATCTTTCCCCTATCAAAGAATTTCTGTCGCCGAGGATAACCGAATCTTGCCGTCAAAGCTCACAATGTCGAAGCCATAAATTTTCCTCGAACTACCGCCATCTATAGATGCGCATTGCTGCCGTCATCTATCTACGCTCCAGGGCCGCGCAAGTGGGCATCTATCGAAGCTCGCCTACGCGGCCTTCGATATAGGATGCGTCTTTATGCCCCATATCCGAGGCAGCGTGTATAGGTAATAGGTTGCCGGAGTTTTGGTTAACGCTAATGCTGTTGAGGATAGCGAGTGTGTCAGCAGCTTCCTGCCCAAGCGTAGCAACTGGGCGGTGTTCGCGTGTGACGCCCTCCCAATGCATGGGGCCCAAGTTCAGCTTTTTGTGTAGATGCAATGTGCCTTATGCGTGTTCGCTATCCCGTCGTTAAGACTATGCGCGCTCATTCCGTCGCAGCCATGCCGCCGAGCCCGCGCGCAGTAGTTTCAACTTACAACTTCCACATGGGCAGGCGACAGATCGTACAAACTCCCGAACAGCAGACAGCTTTCGAAGAACAGCACCAACAGCAGAACCGTGAGGGAATTCATGTTCGCCGGGTCGTTGTCGTAGCCCAGGTGCAAGAACAGGCCAGGGGGGCCAAGCGTGAGCAGCAACTGCGTGCCGAAGACCCGGCAGCCTTCCAAGCCGAGCTAAATCGCGAAGCGGAACGCAAGCGCCAAAGGCGCGCGGATGCTGCTAACCACGACGCTGAGCTAACTCCAGATATCGAACGCAAGCGCGAACGGCAAGCGGATGAAGCGACGCTGCGGGCAGAGAAGCGTCAACGTGGCAATGGCGGGAACGCGTTCGCCGGGGGCAACGCCCGCTCTTGGCGGGACACAGTGAACCACCCATTACACTCCTCCATGACTGATCATGCGCGGGAGAGTGCGCGGCACATGAGGTAAACGCTATGGTAAATGCAAGCCAGATGTGCGTGCAACCTCATTAACAAACGCAAGAACATATAACCGAAAATTTAGAAAGGCTTCAATACACCGTCAGGATTAAACCACTGCTATAAGCACCGGGGCTGCATGTTTCAGCTTCGATGGCTAACCATCTGTATGGAGGGCTTGGGTGGCATTTTTCTTTGCATTACAAATCGTCGTAACTTGCAGTACCTATCTTAGTATGTCATTCCCTGCTACACTTCAAAGTGCGTACTAATTATGCAATATTTTTGTATATTTTGCACCATATCTTTTGTCCTATATCTTCCTGTCGTTGCTTTCTTCATGGCTACTTTGCAAAATACGTATAACGCTTTTGTCTTAAGTACAAGCCGAACGAAATTTCGAAACAGTCATAAAAGGGACACTAATGACACTTATTTCATTTCTATTTCATTTTATGTACCCTCGGGGCCATACGGCATTATAAAGAGCAGTGGTCACAAAAAAGCAGAAATAGCACGAAAATACTCCAGATTGTGCAATGATACCAGTGCAATGACAAGAACTAAAATACAATAATGGGTGCAAAATTCAAACTTTACTTCCTAATTATACAATATTAAGTAAAGTATGTCGGAAAAGATGGTTATTAATAATCGTAACAATGTTTCCGTGGATGCGACTGCAATCTACTGATGTGCGAGGTAGAAATGAGTGGCAAAAAGTGTGCGAGTTACAAAATGCGTTGCCAACCTTTCACTGTAGTCAGTGCGATATAATATGTACGGAGGTTTGATAATGAGCAGGCTATGCTGGGTGCGATGATTGAATACTTTTGAAATATGACCAAAAGGGACATTTTTACAGCGTAAGCTGTTATGATATCACAACAAGGGCCGTTTTTGGCGCCATAGTTGTCCGCCGCCGCCGGTGTCCGTAACCACTATCGCGCAAATTTTATAAAAAAATGACCAGGACCCAGGAGGTCCTAACCACGTACTCTGCGTGGATTCGAACCCACCCCCTCAGCATGGCAGTCGGCCATTCTGCCGCTGAGCTGCGCCTGTGCTTGAAAAATTTTCGCTAAAAGACCTAAACAGGTATAACGTCTGTTGAGGAATAGCATTAACAAATACACTGTTACGTGGCAGCATAATAATAAGCCACTAGCCGACGCGGAAAGTGGATTGCATAACGAGTTGAGGAATAATTTGAAAGAACACAGGGCTGCATGCTCTGTAGTTCTGAACCCATTACAGAGGCATCACCAACATCATCATTACGAAACAATCTTCTTCAACTTTTCCGTCATCATTATTACGAAGCGCTGCCCTTTTAAGCAGTTTTGTCGTATCGTGCCATTCGTCACGCGGCAGCGACGTGCGCAGCCCTGACAACAACCTGGCTTGGCTTTTCGATGTACCTTATGGTGCCTCCTCGCAAGGCGCGGACCGCTGCTGAAGAAGCGAATCGCAGAGCTACGCGCGCGGCTGCAGCAAGGCGACGTCGAGCACAACAGACAGCTGTGCAGAGAGAAGCCCAAATCGCAAATCGCTGTCGACGCCGGGCCGAGAGTTCGGCTCGTTCTCGGGAAAACGATGCCAAGAGATTTTCTAAGATGTGCAGTTATACAGATTTGCACATTACAATACCGCAGTAATTATGGCGTAGTGGGTACTTCCCTACTTGGCGAAATGATAACAGTTATGGCGCAGGGGATCCCACCACATCTACTTACGCTATAGTCAAAAGAAGAGGCGTGCAAGACACGGACACAAGGGGAGAAGTGAGCAACACGAACGCCGACTAACAACTGATGCAGAGCACAGAGGCGAAAAAGAAAGAAGACACACAGCTTATCTGCGCATGCTCGGAATGGTAGCGCCACCTGTCAAACGGTTACACGTGCCGGTCTACGCGATAGACAACTGCTAAGGCATTCTATCTCCTCTCTGTTTAAGCTAATCGACGGCTGACTCACGCACGCACTTCCACTATTACTGATATGTCAGGCCTCGACCAATAAACGCGTCTCTTCACTGTTATGTCTGTACAGGATCTCGGTTTCGTCTAACTCGGGCGTGCAGCTACAGACCTGGCATCTTCGCATACACTGTTTTATTTGGTTCTCTTTCTTCTTTTGTAAGAGATAATAAAGAAAGCTTGGAATCTCGATGACTTGTTGCCCATACATGAAGTCGCGACCATGAAGATAGGGAAATCACATATGCGTGTGGACACTGAATGCATTGGGTTCAGTAAACGTGCGTTGAACTGCTGCGCCAACTTCATCCCTTCATACAGGTCACGTATATCAGGATGTCTTTTTTTTTTTTTTACTCGTGCTCTATTGTGCTTCCTGACTGCTTTAGCTCATCGTTGTAGTTTCACCTTGGAGAAGACACCCGATTTCACCTATAGAGTGCCTATCACAGCATTTGGGTCTCACCACACTGTAAGCAAAAGTTGCCCGATATTTGGGTTTTCGCGGCTCATGAGCCTTAAAAACTCCCTTGTTTTCAAAATTACTACGTCTCGTTGAGGTAAAATGAGCATATGACATAGTTTTACTACCACCTGTTAGAAAGGTAGTAAAAGGACGTTATTGCCCTATTTTACTACGTAGGGGGTTTTGTGTCACGTGATAAAAAAAACACCAGTCTAGAGTTTAAAGCCACGTGGTAAAAAACTCCAAACTGCCGTGGCGCAGGGGTGGAGGCCGTGATAGCCCTCGAATGACTATTTAGGCCTATCCACATGGTACGCGTTTGCAAGCAACTGTTCGTCAAAAGCGTCGGTCGTGGAAGAGGGGACGCGACGTCTCGGGGCGTGAGTGTGAACGGCGTGAGTGTGATCGGCACGCGTATCGGCGCGCGCGCCGATACGCGTACGCCGGCGTCCGTCAACCACAACGTGATACCGTGACATCTCCGGCAGCTAGGCCTAGTGACCGTCGTTTCGAAGGCACCGCCGAGTTCTGGGAAAGCACGGAAACTACGGTCGCAAACGTTCCTGACTGACCGCATCGTCAACCAGTACGACAAAGACGGCGAACTACCCCGAGTGTTACCAGTGCGGCGTGGTTTTGTGCTGAGTTCGAGCGATGCTGGCTGTCCTAGCGCCGGTCTTGGTGGACGGCGGCCAAGTGAAAACGCAATTTCGAGTATCTCTGCTCCCGCGCTTGTGTCTGTGTTTGTTGCGCTCTCAACGAGTGAAAACGTGCTTCCAATGTTATAAGTTCGAAGGGTGAGTCCTCGTTTACTGCTCAATAAATTCAGTGATGTCTGCCTTTTGCGTAAGCCTATGTGTTTACCCAGCCACAGTAAACCTCGAATGAGATTTAAAAATAACTCTACAAAAAGCCGAGAAAACATTGTTTAGGCAGTAAAAAATTACACCGCGTATACTCGCTGAAAACCTCCAGGGGGTAAATAATTACTACCGTTTCTACGTTCAAAAACTCGGTTAGCGTGAGAGTAAATTTTTACCTTGACTGTTGCGTAGTAAAAAAAAAAAAAAATTGACGGCAGATCCACGAGGTGAATGATGATGAGATTGGGCGAAGCTCCTGGAAGTAATCATCGGTTAAACCGTGAAATTTCTTCCGTTAATTCGCCCGATAAAAATGACGTGAAACGATTGATTAAATGTTTTATCAAACTTTTATTGCTGGTTTCCGTTGTCCTTTCATTATGACCGCTTTGTGGTCGGTGAAATGTAAGCTAAGTGGTTCTTGCACTGCTTACACCATTGCTTTACCTGGCGTCTTTCGTTAAGCAGCTGGCGTCTTTTCGTTTTGCTTTAGAAACATCTGGCGTCTTTCGTTAAGCAGCTGGCGTCTTTTCGTTTTGCTTTAGAAACATCCGGCGTCTTTTCGTTTTGCTTTTAGAAAACATCTGGCGTCTTTCGTTGGTTTATTTCATCAATCAACGGCGTTTTGAACAAACTTTTTATTGTTTAATCACGCACAGGAGAAATCTCACCAGGCACTACCTTGGAGGTAAACAATGGCTGCTAATGGGAATGAGAGACAGAAGAAGTCGGCTTTTAGCTAACACTTACACTTCTACTTCCACTAACGTTTCCTACTGGAACATGCCAATGGCTGCTAATGGGGAATGAGAGACAGAAGAATTCGGCTTTTAGTTAACGCGCACGCTGCGAATTTTTTATTGTTCAACAACGCACAGGAGAAATCTCCCACCGGCACCACCTTGGAGGTCAAAGCGTAAGACTGGTTACGCACTACGACTACGACGAGGGACGAACGGGTGCCGCAACTCCGGCGATTTTTCAGTGTCCACTTATCTCAATGAAACTTTCAATATATATTCTCCTCTGTACACTAATAATATATGCCAAGTCAGGCGGCTGTAAATCATTTAGTTTTCCTGTAAATGAATTTTAAAATTTTTTAGCGGATTCCCATGTGGGCCACCCTGTGTTTTTGACGTCATCACCTTCAACGCTGCCTACCTGAGCCAGCGGGGGGCCGTCAAAGGCAAAACGTCGACGCTTGAGCGCTCAAATCGACGCAGTCAGGTTTAGAAAAGCTGGCAGAACTCGATGTATCGTCGGATGACCGCTCCACTGGCGTTTTTCGGGCTCCAGCTCCATATTTCTGATGGCGGGGAGGTTGCGACGTCATCGCATACGCTGCACGACGCGCCTACCCGTTTCGGTTTCGGTTTTAACACGACTTTCAATTGGTTATTTAAAACCATTGGTGCGTTTCTGAGCAAACTGAAGTACCTTAGCTGTTACAGGACTATCAGTGCCGTTGGAAAACATTGATATCAGAATATGGCGAAAAAACCGCCGGAGTTGCCCTTTAAGGAGCTTCGCCCCTAAAAACCCAGAAAAGGTAGTGCGCTAGAGGACAAGCTGTTTACTCCCGTTCCTGGTTATTTTTGTTTAGTGTGCACCACTGGTCTCGCGAGTTGTCATTGAGACTAAAGAACAAAGTTGGCGCATCCAGTGGCGTAAAACAGCCTATCGAGATGCAATATTGCGCTTTAAACTGGGAAAAATACTTCTGCATCCTTGTCAGAAGTCAGACTTAGCAAATAGGTGCGGCATTTCTTTTCAGTATATTAAAACAGGATTATTTTCCGAAGTACTGCTCCGATTTCAAAAGGAAACCAACAGTGCAATGCTAAAATGATATTTCGCAAAAGGAGAAAACAAGAAAACTTAGAATTCCACTACAGTTCAGCTGCCTTCCATGCAACGAGACCATTATTAAAAATATTCCAGAAAAGAACATTTCCCTCACAGATCGCATTTGTGTTTACTATTTTTTATTTCATTCTCAAACATTCGTAAGACAGCAGCACCATCGCACTCCACTGATTGCGATGGGTGAACCAGGATGAAGCCTTTTGTGAGGAAGAAGTGGGACGTATGTATCACATTATCCCGCAAATGGTCATAGACCAAAAACGAAGTAGATAATTTTCTCAACAAAAAAGTTCGACAATGCCTAAGCATATTCTTATGAGTTGAGAACGCGAAAGCGTTTATTTTGGCTAGATTGTCGTTGCGGAGGGGTACTGCAAACTGGTGTTGCCGAGTTGTCTAGTAAAGAATGAGGCGATGTGGGAGGCCGGATTTTGTTTATTTACATGATTTGATGCCATCAAAGTGATGTCGACATTTCACATGTCCCCTTCTACTTCGTAGTCCAGGCAGTATATGCAGATATGCTCGGGCAAGTCTCGGGCATATCGAAGTAGTACGACCGCCGGGGCGTTCTGGGTGGTGTCATTAGACAGTCACCGGTGTCGTCACCCTCTTATCCCTCCGGTGATGGCGTACTTGGGCCGGGGTACATAGACACTACCATGGCCATGTGATCCGACTAGTAGGTGAGGACATACGTCACATCTCGCACAATGTGTGGGCCGTTGGTGAATGCGAGATTGATGCACATGCATCTCGACGTCGTGGGCGTCTTCAATTCGAGATTGAACTCGGCACGCATGGTGGCGAGGAACGATGGGCTAGCTATTAACGCTATGGAATAGATGGCGCGTTCGCGCGCCGAGTGTTGTTACGGTGACGCCAATCACCTGGGCGTGCGCTTTGGCCAACCCAGCGAGAAAGCGCGGCGACGCGGCCGCAAGCCGCTACAGGTAGCTGCAGCGGAGCTATGCGGAGCGGAGCGCGCGCTGACAGCCGCTGCGGCGAGTGTTGGCGCCGGCGTCACTTCCGGTGGGAGAGGTCACGTGCTTTCCGGGCAAGGCTTTTGCGGACGCTTTTTTCGGACGGGAGCTGGGCGCGCGCTCTCGCCAAGCTAGCCAAGAAACGCTTTCGCGTTAATAAACGCGCAATAGCCCTAATTGTTGCACCATATTGCGACCACGGAGCTTACTGCACGCGGTGTCGGCAGCCGAGGTCGTGACGTTACGTCCTTACCAGTTCGGAACACTGGGGACACCAGGGCGCCATTTCTGACGAAGAAAAGTTCATTTATTGGCGCAGACTGGTGGTGATAGGTATCTACACATGTGAAAAGTCTATCTGGCCAAACTTAACATTCATGTGAGCCCATTTGAGTATTACTTACGCATGTCCCAATTCGTGCGCCGCGACTTTAACAAGTTCTTCGAAATTTCCGCGGTATGTTACAACAATTACGTTCTTCTTACTGCAGGCACAACCTCTCGCAGCGATACCTGTTTCAATGAATTGAAAATAATGCGTTTAGTTGCGTACTTAAAATAAATAAAAGATATTTTACAAACATTCCGTTAGTCAAGCAGACACCACGCTCACCACTGCAGACTTATTTGCATTGTCCAATTTGTACATATATTGAGGTTTTATTGGCGTACGGTAACAATTCTGCTATCGCGAAGCTCCAAAATAGGGAACTGACGAGTTCTATGTGGCGATGATTTTGTCTGATGTAGAGAGAAAGTGTTAAGCGTACTCTGAAATCGGAAGATTAACACCATTTTTTTAGAGTTCTTGCCGAAGCACTTGGCTCCGTGTTGTTTGAAGGACTACTGTTTTACTAATTTTCAACGCCACGAATGCAAATCATTTTAACGAAACCCTCTATTCTGAACGGTTCTTCTTACGTGCACTTTCTTCTAAATGTAAATTTCATAGCTCACTTACCAATGCGGTGCATTTCAGTGCGCCATATCTGCGTTGTTGCCCATTTCACGAAAGCCTCATCATTCCTTCCAGGAAGTTTAGCGGACAACCATTCAACTCACCATACAAGAGGACAGGACTGAGTTGGAGCTTTGATTAATTATAAAATAAATCGTATTTCGACATTATCTACAGACTGAGTTCCTCAATGCTTCCTAAGTAGACGTGCTGTAATATTTAAGCCTAAATGTATCCACGAATTTGGCTTAATAAGTGCTGTTACGAAACCACGCGACATTGCGGAGAACTTTAGTTGTTGCGATGGAAACAACAGTTAGGCTAGCGGCCAGTAAAGCTAAAAGACCTTTTAACCTACGTTCGACTCACGCTAGAATGTGCCAGAACAATTTCGAACCCTTATCAGTGACCGTTAATTCACAAACTGGAAAATTTCCAGTGGAGCACAGCTGTTTGTTCTCTTACCGTATTCCCTAAGGGATCCTGTTTTTTTTTTTTTTTTTTTTAGGATCCTGTTGTCGAAATGCTCAAATCGTTGAACTTGCCTACGCTCGCTGCAGCCGAATGATGATGATGATGATGATGATGATGATGATGAGCCTTCAAATATGGCGTATACCCACTTCGGGGGATTAGCCGAGACCTGATGTGCTTAACCTTTAGTTAGTATATTGTGCGAATACCACATGCTGAATAAAAAAGAATAATAAATTAATAATGATCGAGAGAAAAGGAAAACGGAGAAAAAAAGCTATGTAAAGTGTTTGTGCACTTGCACTATCAAAACAGCCGAATGCATGGTTAAACTTCTTTCTTCTTTTCCCAAAGCACGTTCAACATCAATAGTAAGCACTCGTTGATAGCACTTCAAGTTAGGGCGCTAAGAACAAGCGAATGTGTTACATTTCAAACATCGCAGATGTCACCAAGCTTACCCATTTGCTTTTTTTCCTGAGTACGAAGTGGATTTCTGGCCTCAACCCTTTGATGCTGAAACCTTCATTTTAGTAGCAAACATCACGGAAACTTTGGCACACATAAAGAAGCGACCATATATCCAAAATATGGTGTTAATATAAAATAATCATTACCCATAGTTGAAGAAACACATCTCGCTCCAGACCAACATTGGGAATTTATGACATGGGAGTACTTGAAAGACTTCCTGCTTATGAGCACGCACAGGTGCAACTATTACCACACAGAAATGTGTAACCTGACTTGCGATAATTGCATGTGTACTGTTGACCATGCCCAGGCTAGTGATCCACGCTATGTCCCTGCGGCGAACTATCGTTGATCAATCGCCGCCATTCCTGGCCCATTTATTCATCAGGTCTCAGCCGAACTCGCGAGGCCTTCATATTTTCCTTTCCAGCAAAGGTATACCATGTTCAACTTTCAAAAGGTGGCCATGACCCACTTCCCGTTTTGCGTGAAATTTATCGTCCTTGTGTTGTCTTTGATTTTATAACGGTTTTTCCTTCACAACATGTTAGCCACAGGCGCAAATTGTGTTTGAATGCACACGAAAAGTGGCACTGTGTGTCCCTCCACTTGACGTTCCTATTCCTGACAGATGTTTCCACAGAAGGCGTTCATTAGGTAGCGCGGAGATTTGATTGACAGCACAGTATCTACCGTGTCATCCAATGCGGTCCAAATATATTCGCATTGACTTGGCGCTTCCGTGGCTGAGGGCTGCTCCCTCTTTCACGCAGTATCATAAATCACGAGGTCATCCTTCGTCCGTGGTCATAGAAATTTTCCATTACTTTTTTGCAATCACCACTTCGTGCGCGCAACATGCCTCCAGCAATGCTTCGACGAGATCGTTCGGCATGCCAGCGTCTTTCTCCTCGCATCCGTGCTGATTGCCGACAGTACTCGACATTTCAACTGAATTAGACATTATAAATGCTTGATCTTCTGCGGGATCAAACTAATGTGTCATATTCTTTGATCACGGAGTTAACGCTGCGCATTTCGCCTCGCGGAGGCATAGTTACCAACTACATTTCTTCGTTACTCACCGACATTTCAAAATGCGAAGCATTTCTTGGGGAACTTAAGTCAGGTTGACCGTTTCTGACCGATAAAATTCGCACATTTACAGACTTTCGTCTCCCGAAGTTCAAAAATTGTTCTCCGTATTGTGGGGCTGTGCTATTTTTAACTCTTTAAGTAGTTCGAGATCACTGTGTGCTCCTCCAAGGAGTTCTTGAAGAAGGACACTCCGTTTCACTGAGGTAATGATCAGACATTATCTTTCTCTCCACCTCCGATCATGCTGTACCACGCCGCTATTGCTGGCCCATTACAAACCATTTGCTCAGCCGAGGTTCGCACCGAGGCTAGTGGTTAAGACAAAGCAACAATGCGGACATTATCGCCTCATATCCTATGCAAGCAGACTAGTACCATCCTCTGAGAGCAATTACTCAGATTGCGGGAGTGCCTCGCTCTTGTGTGGGCAGTCGCGAAGTTTCTCCATACATGTACGGGCGCCCATTCTAAGTCATCATCGCCCATCGCGCCCTCTTCTGGATTGCCTCACTCAAGGATTCTACAGGACGACTCGCTCGCTAGGCTTTACGGTTGCAAGAATATACGTTTTCTGTAGTACACAAGACAGGCGCGTTGCATTAGGATGCGGATTATCTCGCTACCCTGTGGAAGAAGCAGTCGATCCCGACACCGTCGCCTACGTTTTCTGATTGTCGCAGAAGCTTGAAATTTGCTACGAGCAACGTCCGAATTCTTCTTTACGAGCCATAAATGACTGGCTGGAGTCCACGTCACACGACCTTTCGTGGATACTCTTTCTCAAAGAACGGACCTATGGCACCGTAACCTCCATCCTCTCGGGTCTGCCCTGCTACTTGTCATAACAGCACGCCTGTCTTCGACTGTCATCCGCTTATACACGGCGCTCACTTGATGGGTCACTTGAGCGTTTCGCGCACCTACTACCGCGTTCACTGCAGCTTTATTTCGACGTGGTCTCGTCCGCTCTCTTCGACGCTACGTCGCCGCTTGCGAGCTCTTCCAACGTCAGAAAAAGCATACCGCCCTTCCAGTTAGCTACCTCCAGCCAATGGACGTTCCACCTGAACCATTTTCGTGAGTTGGCCTCGACCTGCTTGGCCGCCCGTTCCCACTCTCCTATTCTGGAAATTAGTGGATTGCTATGGATACCGACCACTATACGCGGTACGCTGTACACGAGCACTTCCGAGGAGTGGCAATACTGACGTCGCGGACGACATAATTTATTGCTATACGACATAATTTTATTGGACGCAGGCCCACGTCTACTGACTGCGACAGTACCCTCCTCTCAACAGTAGTTGAAGACTTCCTATGCTATTGTTCCACCAAGCAGAAGCTCACGACTTTCTACCATCTCAAGACGAACGGGCTCAAGAGGCGCCTCCACCGAACCGTAACTAACACGCTTTCGAAATACTTTGCGGCTGACCACCAAGACTGTGTTGTTCATTTGCCATACATGATGTTCGTCTGCAATCAATCGCGTAACGATACCGCTGGCTGTTCATTCTCTAGCTTCGGCAACTGAATGTGCCGGTGAAGCCATCGCCCGCGCCCACCATGCCTACCAACTCGCCCGAAACCGGGCGAGTTGGTGGGCACAGGTCTCACACGACCATCAAATACAGGGCGCTCTGGTGCTGCTGTTGTGCCGGCGCCATCTTGAGCACTGACTGTTGTGTGGGACTACAGCGCATATTGCGGTGCGCATAATGAGCTACTCATAACATTACGGTGCTGCAAAGTTTGGACATGACGCTTCGGGTAATTGAAACGCACTGAAACGGCATTGACGCATTGAAACGCACTCTTCAGGGAATGAAGTCACATCGGTATTGCGCTGCAGATAGCTGGTGCATGCTTGGTGGAATAAACACTGGGTTGTGAAAATTACCAAACTGTTAGGACCAACAGTAGAGCACTTCACAGTTCAGTTGTGTTACTTAAGCAGTTGCGTTTATTCAGACGGTGGACGTGGAGCCAACACCACCAACAAAACACACACAAGAAGCAGACAGAGACACGCACTAGCTTTACTCAGATCTCTGCATACGCTAACGAACACACAGATGCACAAACAGACATCGTGGCAGACCTCACCACCAAAGCTAGGAGTAGCAAGCGAAAACCACCCGGAGACTGTAGTTGCCGGAGTTCCGGTCGAAAAAAATACAGAAGACAAACTCGATAACCACAAATCACGTTCTTTCCTGGAATCGCGTAAACTGGCCGCAAAACAAATTACAGATTGCACTTAGGTGAATAGTTAGCTACACCAAAGAAAAAAATTCTAGAGGTTTAAATATTAAGGGCAGATGTGCGCTTGGTGCACTTCCTCCTGGCCTACTGAAAATGAAATAGTGTCCTAGAAAATGCCTACTTGTCGCTAATAGATATCTTAAAAAAACATTTCCGATATCAGCTTTTTATAATACTGACCAACTGAATGACAATGAACTATCTGGTAAGGCAAATTTGTCGAACAGAAGGAAGGGGAAAACAAAAAACGCAAGAGCACTCACGCTATGAAGTGCGTCCGGAATAATTCGGTAAGCCCAATAGAAGCATCCTGTCCCTCTGTGTAGCATGAAGAATACAGCAGTAATGTGGTAGATATATGACAAAGCCTAAATAAAGTTGAAGCAGGTCTTCTTAAACGCGCTCTTACATTCTGCCCGACAAATAATGCGGTGAACGAATACGAGCTACCCAAAGATATAAAGGAGTTTTCACGGAGTCTGAGTGTCAGTGAATTCTCTTTGATAACGTACAGGCAGGCGACACAAACACCGACCTTCTTCGACCGCCAAGCATGTGGGCCCCTGATTCAGAGCAATATGCCAAGAGCTAAATCAGTACGCAAAACTAGTCACAAGAGACATTCTGAATACGACGACACAGAGTGGCAAGGCACAGAACCTATCTCGAGAAGAAGACGGTTTTCTGAAACAACTCACGGACAGAAATGACATTGTAATAAAAGCAGTGGACAAGTGTGGTAGCATAGTAACATGGCCAATAGACACGTACAAGAGTGAGACAATCAAGTAGCTCAGTAAGAGTGCACGTTACCGAAAATTATATTGTGACCCAAATGTGGAATACAGCAACAAGATGCGACGTACGATAAAGAATCTTCTCGTAAGTGGACACAAGCCGAGTACCGCTTCTTAGTGCCTCAGAATAAGCAAGGAGGCCGTTTCTATCTCCTTTTTAAGATCCATAAGGCTAGCGTAGATGAACTACTTACCGCTGAAATACCGGGCACACCTATAGTATCTAACAACAACACCCTACGGGGACATTATCAAAGTTTCGAAATCACCATTTATCTGACATACCGATCATCTTCCGTCCTTTATTCTGGATACACTTCACTGTCTGCTTATCATATAGTCAATTAACCAAATGCAAACACTCGGATCAGGCAATTATGGTAACATTAGATGTCACCTCCATATACCGAATATACCTATCAACCAACTACCTACAATCTTTTGGCAGCAACATGGGAACTCCTTTCGCGCCGACCTACGCCAACATCTTCATGGGGTAGCTAGAAGCGCAGCCTCTGGTATCGTCGCTGCTGAAACCTCGCACCTACTTCTGTTACATAGACGATATCTTTAGTATTTCGGAAAATGGTGTGTATGTGCACTAAGCACATTTTTCGACCATTTTAACAATTTTTGATCTTAGCATTACATTTTCCATGCACCAGTCTTCTAGTAAAATTGATTTCCTCGACACGAGAGTATTGATAAAATAAAGCTGAAGGTCCCACTCGCTCTGGCAACTGGTGTCATGCGAAGCAGTCAGCGAGGAAATTGCATATTGCGAATCTTGTGCCATTCAACGAAATATTACGATTAGGATGAACTCATTTATGCAAAGTGCACAACATTAACACGACCTAAAGAGGAAACTTGACGGCATCGCCCGGACTGAATGACAGCTCATGGTAGGGGGAGTAACGCCGACACTCGCGTTAGTGCAAGGCGCAGAAACCTGTTTTTGTCGAAGAGAAATGCAGGCTATAGTGCGCTCAAGTGCGTATCATCAGCGTCGTCCACTGAAGTATCCCTACGGGTTCGAGGAACGTTTGACAAAGGCATGCCGAGTGATAGCAGAAAATATATATCGTTTATTGAATTACTAAGATAACGTTTAACAGATATTAGAAGTGCGATGGAAGTTACACAAGCACCATCGCACAGTTGCATTCGGTTTATTTCCTATAATTACCGTTTCGGTGGAGCCGCCGTAGCCTAGTGGTAACATGCTTGCTTGGCACATTAACTAGGGTTGCACGGCGGGCTTGTTGGTGATCCATAGCATCCACAGTATAGCGCATCCAGGACGGGACAGAGCAAGAGACACGTAAAACACACACGGCGCTAACTTTCAACAATGGTTTTTTCTGTTCGTTCGCGGAATAACAAAAACATTGTTGAAAGTTAGCGCCGTATGTGTGTTACGTGTCTTTTGCTCAGTCCCGTCAGTGTTGCGCTATACAGTGGCTGCTTGGTACGTCAGGGCCCTGGGTTCGATACCCGCCTGCCACTTGGGAGGCTGTCTTCGGAGATTACGGCGCGTTCCTGTGCCGTAATCGGATGGATGCATGGATGGATTGGTGGGTGGGTGGATGGATGGATGGATGGATGAATGGATGGATGCATGGATGGATGGATGGATGGATGGATGGACGGACGGACGGACGGACGGACGGACGGACGGACGGATGTCGAGTGCACAAGAGAAATGCTTCACATACAAAATAAAATCTGACGACGACACTTTACAGAAAGCCAACGGAAAGCCAGCAATACCTCGATTACAATAGTCATCACCCGCGACACTGCAAAAAAGGAGTATTTGTCAGGCAAGCAATGACACATAAGAGGGATTTGTAGCAATCTTGCGGATTACGATCACCATTTCAACAATATAAAGGCAACCTTAGCCAAAACAAATCTCCAGCACGTCGCACTTAAAAAGACATACGACGACTCGTGTAAACTAGGTAGCACACCAGCACTACAAACAGCTCGCCGGCTTCACAAAGTGCAGCGAGAAACGGAACACAAAGAATGCTGCTACAACGACATGGAGAGCCCAAGTGATTTGTTCCAACGCTAGAGCTCTCACCCTGCTTGCGTCTACGCAGCCACGACACGAAAAGGTACATTGAAATAAAAAAAAAGCATACCTAATGCTGTTGCGCGATCCTTTTTTCGAAGTAAGCGTCTGCAATAGGAAAGGTAAATGATGTCAAGTAAGCACACTGCAGCCTCTAAAGCTTTGACAAATGTAAATAGAACCACGGGTGTGTATTAAAGAAAAGCTTGGTTCTGTGTCAATGATTTTTTGCGATGGGCCACTAGGACGTGCTGAATTCCTGCATGTCATTCTTCAGAATTAGCAAACGCACAATCCCATGATGATAAATGGAATTTTAAATACAACATGCCGCGACTTCGCTTTACATAAATCTACGCATATCTTGCATTTGGCGTCGTGCTGCTGCTATGGATGCCGTGCTAATACAGCCCCAAAAGTTCCTTGGAATTCAGGAAACGCACACGAAAAAACTGTTATAATGCGACATATTTGGTTATGGCGTATGTGAGAGTTGTCCATATATATTCACAGGCTATCAAGAAGTCGGCAGGAGTGCTCCACAGGATGCAGGAGATCGGCCGCGATCCACGGTGCGTTATAGCTTTGGCCTTTATTGCCACGGTGGGAGAAGCTGCAAACAAAAATGCATATTGTGCTCCATTGGTAGTGCTTTTGAAATCGCTCTTCCTCATTGTCAGCACTGGCCATCAGCGTGGAACACTCATCCTATCCCTGTCGACAGACCTCTTGCATTTTATAAAGCATGCGAGTCTTATGGCACGTCATTGTGACGATACAATTGTACGTCACGAAAAGCCATGTACAGAAATGGGTGCTAAAGCCTTTGTGACGCATAACTTCCTCGGTATCTGTGAATAGGTGCAGCAGCTCAAGGCTCGTAGCTGTTTTCAAGAAAATAAAGTTGAAACTCCGACAAAGAAACAAGTTAATGAGACGAAATGTGCGCTCAAGAGCTGATTCCATAACGGCCTTGTGAAATAGCAACGATTGTCAAAGCACGACATCATAGGAAGTCTTCGCCCCGGAAACTGTAAAATAAGTGCGTACGGTAATATTCTACGACATTCGCCGTTGGCGTCATGCTCCGTATATATAGAACATTGCATGGATAGATAAATGTCTGAGGGAATTAACCCTGGAAACAATTTTCGCCTTGAGCCGGGACGGTGATTTGAAATCGCGACCTCTCTCTGGCAAGGTGGACACCTCTCGATTGAGTCACAGCAACAAACCCACTTATATCATAAGTGGCAAGAAAAATTTACCCGCGGCATTACACGCTGAAAACATTGCGGCATCTCTGAGCTGCCTTTCGCCAAGGAGGCCCTTGTTTACGCATTGCTCACGAGATGGGAACAGGCTCATGCCCCCTTGTTCACCTTTACTGGGTATTTTTCTGCGTATGGCACTGGCGTTACAGTGCACTAGAAGCGAGGGGCTGTTCTAGTTAACCGCACTGGCGTGTTAGCCAGTACCACTCGTCGCCATCGCGGCGAGTGCGCTCTTTTTGCGAGGAGGTATCACTTAACACGTGATCTTACTGCGTGTTTCCTGGCGCCCAATTAACATTCGCAAGTTGTCTAAAGGCACCGAATATGTTGTTAAGTGGCCGCCAGGAACAACGCGCGTTCTTCTTTACAGCACGCCCTAATAACCAATCAAGTCAAGCGAAGCACAGGGGAACCTGAGTGACAGTGGCTGTGAAATGCAGCGACGGCTCTCGCGTTGTTCCGTGTCTCGACTGCCGCCTCTAAGCTCTCTGCACACACACACACACACACACACACACACACACACACACACACACACACACACACACACACACATATATATATATATATATATATATATATATATATATATATATATATATATATATATATATATATATATATAAGAACATTGAAGTAAACCTCCGAAGAAGGCTCGTCCTCCAGCCCAAACTTTAGCAATAAAATTTTTTTATGTGTCAACATTGCAGTTTACTTCAAAGTTCTTATAATTCTTTCACGGTAGCCAGAAGAAAATCTTGTCGACATATATATATATATATATATATATATATATATATATATATATATATATATATATATATATATATATATATATATATATATATATATATATATGGGTCATTCCACGCCAACTGCCCCAGCTGTGGCGCTCGACAAAAATGAACTTCTTCCGAAATTTTCCAAAAAATTACAGGGAAGTGAGCCTTACCTCCACAGCACATTCAGGAAATATTTTGAGCAGGAAAAATTTTCTAGGCTCGTGAGGGTCATTTGAATTTCGCAAGACGGCGGAAAACAAGGCGCCAGAAAAAAAATTCCTGAAGATCAGCCAATGGGCCAATCGTTTACAAATATGCATTTTTCCATTCTCATAGCATTTATCTTCACTTATAAAAATGTTTTACAAATTATATTCATGTTCCTCACTGCTTAAAACCGAGGTGAAAATGGTAAAATTGCAGCGTTTTTGGGAATTTTTTTTCTGAAAAACAATTTTGCAAGAAAACCAGAAAATATTTTTGTACAACTGTACATGACAGGTACAATAGTATACAAAATCAGTTTTGCCTATGTGCTGTGCAGAGGCTCTGAAATAAATCTGTAAACTTGACAAAAACGCCATTTTCCCGTATGTTTAGGCGTCAATTGCACCCTAAGGTGGTCCATGAAAAAATAATAAAAACAGGGCATGTAGTTGAGCAATGTAAGTGGTTTAGAAAGAGCAAGTTTCATCGAGGTAATTTTTGTCTTCTTCGATAAAAAATTTTTGAAGTTGAGTCCCATCACTGTCCTTCTATTGCTCCGTGATTCGCCTTCTCCTTATGGCTTGCTGGCGGGAAACACAAACCACCTTCCCGTGCCGCGTAAAATGAAAGGTAGCGCGTGAGCAGCTTGTGGTTTTTCTATCTTTTCCTTCCTACCTCAACTGCCGTTTCCTATATAAAAAGCGATAACAGCACAGGGACACATTTAACTGTACGCTTGGCTTAGAAACCACCGTGTCTCCATAACAAACAACGGCACCTTTTGCGTGCTCCTCTGACTATGAGAAATAATGAGCAGTAAAGCGTATGTACTTGCGAAGCATAAGGACATTAAAAGCAGCAACTTTTGTCAACGTAATTTGTGTTTTCATGAAGAAAAACATTTCCAAATTCTTCCTCTTTTTCTCGCTCCGCAGTTTGATATCTCCTAACAATATGTTGTCGGGCAATACAAACCAATTTACCTTGCCGCGTGAAATAAGAGATGGCGTGTCCGCAGCTTATGGCTTTGGAATCTTTTCGTTCCTACGTCAACATTCTATTCTTATGTAAAAGGCCAATATCAAAGGAAGGCATTTAACCCCACGCTTGGCTTAAAAACCGCGATGCCCCCTTAATAACAGCGGTACATTTAGCGTGCTGCTTTGACAAGCAGTTCGCTGAACAGGAAATGAGGAAGAAAAATGGGGCGTCAGCGTAGCCTCTAATTGTGAATCCAAGCCACGAAAACACAGGTGCTTGCCTCGATGGACAGCGCAGCACGTGATGACACGCCGCGTATTCATGCTACCTGTACGTCGTCGGCGACCCTCACAAACAGAAACCACAAAGCTTTTCTTCGCATTAGGATTTTTGCGGTTGCAAGCCGACTCATCTGCTCGAATAGAATATCTCAGTGTGTTAACATCCATTGTTTCTATATCAAATAATGCTTATTTGTAATGCCACAAAGAAAAGAAGAAAACAGTCCTGTGTTATTTAATTCGACGGTAAACGCACAAGATAGCATTATTAAAATTCCTCACGCCAGCATACACTCAACGCAGCTATAATTAACAAAAAAAGTTCAGTATATCACAAGTACTTTAAAGTGGTGAGAACTAAGTAAAAGCAATATATCCAGAATTGCCAAATAGTTTATTAAAATGCTAAAAGGGCCACCAATTTTGAGCAAAATCGTATAGGATCGGGATAGCTGACGACATTAGGGAGTCTTGTTCCAGTATTTGCGCACAGTGGCATCGGTCAGGCACAAATCTTTATATGCTATCCTATATCAAAAGGTCTTTTACTAGCTTTTAGTGTCAAATGCACCGCTGTTGATGCACTGGTGCATGTGAGTAACTACCTGTTTGCATATTGGAGGCGCAGTATCCTAGCTACGCATCTGAAGACTGAAGTGGAAAGTGTTGCACTTGTAATAGACTAGCGCCAAGGTTGCAGTGGAGTTGTCCGTAGTATGTTCGATGCTCCTTGAAAATATTTACCTCGGAGCGTTTCTTTGGATGTTTCTTTGACTACAGATAACATGCCACCAGTGACGTTGAAATTCTTCAATTATACATAGGCAGATGCGAGATTTCATACGTTCACTTTAATTTGCCTCAGGATTGATCTTCAATTTTATAAATCAAATGTCACGTTAATGTAACGACACGTTCCAATTTTCGAAATGTAACTGGACGCGTTCCCTTTCTGTTAAGCAAACTTGTAATGGGAAGTCGTCACGAAATTGAGAAACCCGGTCACTGTGGTCTAGTGGCTAGGGCACTCGGCTGCTGATCCGAGGGTCGCGGGATCGAATCCCGGCCGCGGCGGCTGCATTTCGATGGAGGTGAAATGTTGAGGACCGTGTACTCTGCGATGTCAGTGCACGTTAAAGAATCCCACGTGGTCGAAATTTCCGGAACCCTCCACTACGGCGTCTCTCATAATCAGAGCTGGTTTTGGGACGTAAAACCCCACAAAACAACAACAAACAAAATTGAGAAGGAATGAGTTTTCGTTCCTGTTTTGGATGAACGTGTACAACGCTGCCTGTACGTCGCGACCCTCACAAACACTGAGTTAAAGCGATAGTTTTGCACCTCAAGTGCTAATGCAAATATTCATATGCAACCTCCCACGCGTGTAATTTCACTATGGGCCTCAAATCAATTTCAGCGTTTCATGCGCGCCACTAGGAGCACGAATTTAAGGTCTCACGGTCAGCTGTTATGCAAGAAAGCAAGGATAGACGAAAAGCCGGCGTCCAAGGTAAAAGAAAGATGAGTAAACGACGGTTGGCGCTGGTCAGGCTGCAATCGAATTGTTCTTTTTTGTTCCATACAGGTATCAGTGGAGTGCTGTGATTGAGAACGCGAAATATGGGGGAGGGGGGTAAGGGGATGATAGTATACTGATTGCTGCTCCGTGTTTCATGTTGTCTTCTGTTGGTGCCAAGTTCAAGGGACCGTGGGCCTTGTCAAGCCGTTTTGTGACTTTTAGCTCGCGGCCCTCAACATCTGTATTTGTCGTGATCTGATGTTGAAATAAACTATCCTATTCTATTCTATTCTATTCTATATCGAAACAATGGATGTTAACACACTGAGATATTCTATTCGAGCAGATGAGTCGGCTTGCAACCGGAAAGATCCTAATGCGAAGAAAAGCTTTGTGGTTTCTGTTTGTGAGGGTCGCCGACAACGTACAGGTAGCATGAATACGCGGCGTGTCATCACGTGCTGCGCTGTCCATCGAGGCAAGGACCTGTGCTTTCGTGGCTTGGATTCACAATTAGAGGCTACGCTGACGCCCCATTTTTCTTCCTCGTTTCCTGTTCAGCGAACTGCTTGTCAAAGCAGCACGCTAAATGTACCGCTGTTATTAAGGGGGCATCGCGGTTTTTAAGCCAAGCGTGGGGTTAAATGCCTTCCTTTGATATTGGCCTTTTACATAAGAATAGAATGTTGACGTAGGAACGAAAAGATTCCAAAGCCATAAGCTGCGGACACGCCATCTCTTATTTCACGCGGCAAGGTAAATTGGTTTGTATTGCCCGACAACATATTGTTAGGAGATATCAAACTGCGGAGCGAGAAAAAGAGGAAGAATTTGGAAATGTTTTTCTTCATGAAAACACAAATTACGTTGACAAAAGTTGCTGCTTTTAATGTCCTTATGCTTCGCAAGTACATACGCTTTACTGCTCATTATTTCTCATAGTCAGAGGAGCACGCAAAAGGTGCCGTTGTTTGTTATGGAGACACGGTGGTTTCTAAGCCAAGCGTACAGTTAAATGTGTCCCTGTGCTGTTATCGCTTTTTATATAGGAAACGGCAGTTGAGGTAGGAAGGAAAAGATAGAAAAACCACAAGCTGCTCACGCGCTACCTTTCATTTTACGCGGCACGGGAAGGTGGTTTGTGTTTCCCGCCAGCAAGCCATAAGGAGAAGGCGAATCACGGAGCAATAGAAGGACAGTGATGGGACTCAACTTCAAAAATTTTTTATCGAAGAAGACAAAAATTACCTCGATGAAACTTGCTCTTTCTAAACCACTTACATTGCTCAACTACATGCCCTGTTTTTATTATTTTTTCATGGACCACCTTAGGGTGCAATTGACGCCTAAACATACGGGAAAATGGCGTTTTTGTCAAGTTTACAGATTTATTTCAGAGCCTCTGCACAGCACATAGGCAAAACTGATTTTGTATACTATTGTACCTGTCATG
>JABSTT010002834.1:27500-35482 GCA_013339685.2 Hyalomma asiaticum
CTCTTGGTATCCATTCCGTCGTTCTAACTGTCCATCGGTTATCTAGCCTTCTCATCACGTGGCCTGCCCATGTCCATTTTTTCTTCTTAATATCGTTCATTATGTCGGCGATCCCTGTTTGTTCTCTGACCCACTCGGCAATCTTCCTATCCCTTAGTGTAACGCCTATCATTTTCCGTTCCATCGCCCGCTGCGCGGTTCTTAACTTCCTCTCTAGCTTCTTTGTAATTCTCCAGGTTTCTGATCCGTAAGTTAGTACTGGCAGGATGCAGTAGTTATATAGTTTCCGCTTGAGTGATAGTGGTAGGTTTCCGTTCATGAGTTGTGAATGTCTCCCATATGCGCGCCATCCCATGTTTATTCTACGGTGGATTTCTTTTATATGGGTGGGTTCTCCAGTAAGTAGCTGTCCTAGGTACAGATATTCTTCTACTACTTCTAATGTATGGGTTTCGACCTTGAATAGACGTTTTTTCGCCGTGCCACTTAGCATTATCTTTGTTTTCTGCATGTTCATCCTTAATCCTACCTTAGCGCTTTCTCGGCTTAAGTCTTCAGTCATCTTTTGCAATTCGTCGCCATCATTGCTAAAGAGTACTATGTCGTCTGCAAATTGCAGGTTACTCAGATATTCGCCGTTAATCCTGAGCCCTGTCTCTTCCCAGTCTAACCTTTTGAAGATTTCTTCCAAACATGCAGTAAATAGCATCGGTGAAATTGTATCTCCCTGTCTGACACCTTTCTGTATTTGGATTTTTCTGCTTTTCTTATGGAGGAGCAGGGTGGCTGTAGAAACTTTATAGATGTTGGCTATTGTGTTTATATATCTATCATATATTCCTTGACGACGTAGTGCCTCCAGAACTGCTGGTATCTCTACCGAGTCGAAAGCCTTTTCGTAATCTATGAAAGCCATATAGAGGGGTTTGTTGTATTCAGCGGATTTCTCGATTACTTGATTGACCGCATGTAGGTGGTCCATGGTAGAGTATCCTTTTCTGAACCCTGCTTGCTCTCTGGGTTGATTAAATTCAAGTGTGGCCCTTATTCTGTTTGAGATAACCTTTGTGAATATTTTGTAAAGTGCTCAGAGTAGACTGATCGGCCTGTAGTTCCTCAAGTCTTTGACATCTCCTTTCTTATGTAATAATAGAATATTTGCGTTTTTCCAGCTTTCGGGTACATTTGAAGTTTTGAGGCATTGAGTGTATAGTGTCGCGAGCTTTCCAGTTAGGAAGTCTCCGCCATCTTTGATGAAGTCGGCGGTTATGCCGTCATCTCCAGCCGCTCTTCCGCGGGACATGCCCTGTATTGCTTTCCTAACTTCGTCTGCAGTGACGCATGGGATTTCGTAGTCCTGCTCGGCATTTAATACACTCATGGTGGGGAGACTCCTATTTGAGCTGTATAGTTCGGAATAGAAATCCTCGGCCACTTTGGTTATGCCACTGAAGTTAGTAACGATGTTGCCCTGCTTATCTTTCACTGCGTGCATTATGTTCTTTCCCGCACAAAGCTTCCTTTTGGTTGTTTTGATGCTGACTCCTTTTCTGACGGCTGCTTCTATTTCTTTCACGTTATGGTTACGTATGTCCCTGACTCTACTTTTACCGATGAGCTTAGATAGCTCGGCGTATTCTATCTTGTCTCTTGAGTTAGTTATTCTCAGCTGTTGGCGTTGCTTGATTAGATTTTTAGTAGACTCCGAGAGTTTACTGACAACATGTCTTGGTGCTTTGCCCCCTACTTCGATTGCTGTTTCGGTGATCAGATCAGTAATGTCTTCGTTCATCTTCTCTATATCCTCATTATCTTCCTGTCCTAGAGCCTCATACTTGTTCTTAAGTGCAATTCTAAGTTCTTCTCTTTTCGCCCTGACGCTATCCGGGTTGGCCTGTTTCCGAGTGATTAACTTTGTCCTTAATTGTTCGCTTCAGATTGAGGGATATCTTCGCCCTTACTAGTCTATGGTCGCTAATTCTGACCTTATTAACCACTTCTGTGTCCTGTACTATACCCAGATCACTGCACATTATGAAATCTATTTCGTTTTTCGTTTCTCCGTTGGGGCTTTTCCACGTCCATTTCCTGTTCTTACGTTTCTTGAAGAAAGTATTCATTACACGGAGGTGGTTTCTTTCGGCGAATTCTACTAGCATGTCCCCTCTGCTATTCCTATCTCCTTCTCCGTAATTACCGGCGGCACGTTCTCCTTTTAGTTTCTTTCCTATTTTCGCGTTGAAGTCCCCCATAACAATCGTATATTGGGTCTGTACCTTGTTCATTGCCGTTTCTACATCCTCGTAGAATTGTTCTACAGCCTCGTCACTGTGGTTGGTCGTTGGTGCGTAACTTTGTACTAGCTTTAGTTTGTATCTCCTATTTAATTTTATCACGAGGCCTGCTACCCTTTCGTTGATGCTATAGAATTCTTCGATGTTACCTGCTATGTCTTTGTGTATAAGGAACCCCACGCCGTATTCGCGCTTCCCTGGTAGTCCTCTGTAGCAGAGAACGTGTCCTTCATTAAGCGATAAGTACGCTTCTCCTGGTTTCCTAACCTCGCTAAGGCCAATGATATCCCAATTAATACCCCTTAATTCTTCTAGTAGTTCAGCTAATCTGGCTTCGCTGGAAAGGGTTCGCGTGTTAAGAGTCGCTACGTTTAATTTCCAATGACGGCCTGTCCGAGTCCAGAGGGTCTTTGAGTCTTTTGTTCCCATACCCGTGTGGTCGCATCCGTGGCTAGAAGCTCATAATCAAAAGAAGAGGCGTGCAGGACACGGACACAAGGAGAGCAGTGAACAACACGAACGCCGACTAACAACTGATGCACAGCACAGAGGCGAAAAAGAAAAAAGAAACACAGGTCTGTAGCTGCATGCCCGAGTTAGACAAAACCGAGATCCTATACAGGCATAAGAACGAAGATACGCGTTTATTGGTTGAGGCCTGGCATATCAGTATTAGTGGAAGTGCATGCGTGAGTCAGCCGTCGATTAGCTTAAACAGAGAGGAGATAGAAAGCCTTAGGAGTTGTCTATCGCGAAGACCGGCACGTGTAACCGATTGACAGGTGGCGCTACCATTCCGAGCATGCGCAGATAAGCTGTGTTTCTTCTTTCTTTTTCGCCTCTGTGCTGTGCATCAGTTGTTAGTCGGCGTTCGTGTTGTTCACTGCTCTCCTTGTGTCCGTGTCCTGCACGCCTCTTCTTTTGATTATGGACTGTTACCAACTCGCTCAACTTTCTGTCCTTCTGAGCTAGAAGCTCCGTTGATGTCGTCGTCGTAGGTCCAGGGTTTGGTTGGTCCGATAACTTGGGAGGTGTTGGCCATGGTGTTGCACCAGGGGGGCCAGTTCCTGTTCTGGTGCTCAGGTGAGTTACGTAGATGAAGCACGGTGATGGTGGGCGCCCATATGCATCTTTTGTCCAAATGCTCCGCCGGGGGGAGGAGACTTTCAGAGGTGTTGCAGTGAGTGGGTTAATCAGGACAGGGTATGATTATTAAAGGGAAGTAGTCGGTACAAAGAAGATACCTTAGGAGCGTAGAGAGACCATAAAGGATCTAAAGGTAAAAGGCAGAAGTGCTTAAAAAAAAAACTTCTTATACGCTTAAGGATTCAAGCTCGGGACCCCTTGGTCTACTACAAAAGCATGGCCGAGTCGTCTGGGTCGTCGGGTCGCCGAGGTGTTTAAGAACAGATTCCTGCTGTGTCCTCTCGTCAATTGTGACGCGCTTAATTTCAAAATGTCCGCAATGCAGCATTTTTGCTGATTTCGAATACAAGAAAGGCATGCCTGATTGTCTCGCCTGCGACGCGGGAGTTTACGGCGTGTTTGTCGCGTCATCACGTGCAGCTTGACCAGTGTGTGTCGTTATCCTTCTGTTCTCTGCCGCGGCAAAGTGGCTGTCTGAGGGAGATAGAGATAGCGAGGGCGAAAGGAGGGCGACAGCTGGGGGGGACGGGGGGGGAAGGGGTCTGAAGTAAGAAACGGGAAAAGTATGCATAGCGACCTAGGTCGCACTAAGGAATCGCCGTGATAATAAATTATGTGCTCGTCGGTCGGCGTTCAACCTACGTCGTAGTATGTTGAATGTGGTTTCCTATATACCACGGAAGTGCTGCGGCCTTGTAATTAAGAGAGAAGCAAAACTCATCGTGTGTTATACTTGTCCTATATTAAGGACGTACTGGCCTTGTGCTAAAAAGCCGATGACAGAATGCCCGAGACTGAAGAAGTCTCTCACATACTGAAGGGCATTGCAGATGATGCATTTAATCTGCTTGTATTTAATAATGTAACGAGCGTCGACGCTGTCATTAAGGAGTGTCGCCGCTTAGAGCAAGTGAAAAGCCGGCGCATATCACACCAGTTCGAGCGCCTACCAAACAGGGCTCCAACGTCTTCCTGCGAGACAGCTCCTTATGAGCAGTCCGCATCTGAACTCAAAAGGACAGAAAGTTGAGCGAGTTGGTAACAGTCCATAATCAAAAGAAGAGGCGTGCAGGACACGGACACAAGGAGAGCAGTGAACACCACGAACGCCGACTAACAACTGATGCACAGCACAGAGGCGAAAAAGAAAGAAGACACACAGCTTATCTGCGCATGCTCGGAATGGTAGCGCCACCTGTCAAACGGTTACACGTGCCGGTCTTCGCGATAGACAACTCCTAAGGCATTCTATCTCCTCTCTGTTTGAGCTAATCGACGGCTGACTCACGCATGCACTTCCACTAGTACTGATATGCCAGGCCTGTACCAATAAACGCGTATCTTCGTTCTTATGCCTGTACAGGATCTCGGTTTTGTCTGACTCGGGCATGCAGCTACAGACCTGGCAGTGCAAGGATAGATTAGGCGGCGTCCCACCTGATAGCGACCTTCTGTGTTCAATTAATCTTTGATTAATACAACGCGCAGTTTGCCCTACATAAAAACGTCCGCAGCTAAAAGGAATCTGATAAACCACACCCATGCGACATTCGGTGAAATTGTTCTTCGAACGAAGATACGCGTTTATTGGTTGAGGCCTGGCATATCAGTAATAGTGGAAGTGCGTGCGTGAGTCAGCCGTCGATTAGCTTAAACAGAGAGGAGATAGAATGCCTTAGGAGTTGTCTATCGCGAAGACCGGCACGTGTAACCGTTTGACAGGTGGCGCTACCATTCCGAGCATGCGCAGATAAGCTGTGTGTCTTCTTTCTTTTTCGCCTTTGTGCTGTGCATCAGTTGTTAGTCTGCGTTCGTGGTGTTCACTGCTCTCCTTGTGCCCGTGTCCTGCACGCCTCTTCTTTTGATTATGCATCTGAACATGTTACGCGAATTGTCCGGCGCGAACTCGAGGCCACATACCCTGCTGCGAACAAGCACATGTTTTCCGACGCACCGGCCCCAACCGTGTCATTTATCCGCCAGGAATTCACCAACCTTGGTTTGCTTCCTTCTGTCTGCGCCGTAAACAATTCGGACACTCCGTTCGCTTCGTCGGACGCTCCTTGACGCCGTCAGTACCCTCCTGTTCGTTCCAGGAATCCGTCAGTGCGGCGAACAGCAGACGATAAGCCCATCTGCTTCCGCTGTGGTTGAGCAGGACACATCGCTGCTTATTGTCGTAGGCAGTGGCCGCATACGTCGCCTAGCCAGTTCGCCACGTACTCCAGTCCCTTCCGTAGACCTGCTCGCCGTTACCCGACCCGCAACGAATTCTCTGCTTTCACCGCCACTGAAGACAACGGCCGCTACATTCCGTCGTCGCCACCTCACAACCACTCATCTCGTTCACCGACTCGCCGCCGCTCTCCATCGCCCTCCTATAGCCGTCGCTTCTCCCCGGAAAACTAGGTTGCGCAGCTTCTGAAGGTGAAGCTGTACTGTCGACTTTGTCCGAAAATCCTCTTTTGCCCTTACGTCTTCACCGCAACACTCCTGAAGTACATGTCGACGGTTTCCCTGCGAGAGCTCTGATTGATACGGCGGCTCATGTTTCTGTTATGAGTGCCACATTTCTTCGTCGTATGAAGGTTCTTACGCCTCCTGTGACCTGTGCCGTACGAGTCGCGGATGGTGGCGCAGTCCCTGTTGTCGGCATGTGTACAGCTCGCCTTACAACCGCCGGCCATGACGCAGTTGTCCTTTTTAGTGTCCTTGTGAAATGTCCCCACGACATCATCCTTAGACTCGATTTTCTCGCCGCCAATTCCGCTCTCATTGATTGCTCCACCGGTGTCCGCCGTCTTGAACTGCCGCAATACTGTGAACCAAACCACCAGCATCCGTGCCGTTTACACTACAGCGACTTTGTTCATCTGCCGTCAAAACTGTGACGTACGTCGAACTGTCGTGTTCGCCAGCTGTCCCCGATGGCGAATAGCTTGCCGCGCCTCTCGCAAACGTGCTCCTTACGCGTTGTGTTACTGTCCCCTATACAGTCCTCAGCATTACAGCTAGCAAAACCTACCTGTCAGATCTCAACTTTGGCTTCACCAATCAAGTGCCACCATAAGGTATGTCCGTGGCTCTTCTTTACCCCCTCCAAGATTTTCAAGCAGAAGCTTTGACTCTCAATGCCGTTTTACCCAAACAAGGCGCACCCAGGTTGACCAATTGTGAAAGCCGTGATATCCACAGCATGATTGCCGCTGATCTTCCACCTGAGCAATCTGAAGCCCTCCACAGCATTCTGTGGTCCTATCGGGACGTTTTTGACTTCGGTGATCAGCCTTTAGGGCAGACGTCAGTTGTCAGGCATCCCATACACACCGGCGATGCTAGTCCTATTCACCGTCGCCCTTACCGAGTGTCCGCGACTAAGCGAAGTGTCATACAAGACGAAGTAGCCAAAATGCTTGCAAAGGGCATTACTGAGCCATCCTCCAGTCCATGGGCATCACCTGTGGTGCTCGTAAAAAGGACTGATCGTGGCGCTTCCCCGTAGACTGTCGCCATCTCAATACCATGACGAAGAAAGACTCCTAGATGCGCTGGATTGCTTGCACGGTGCCACTTATTTCTCTTCTATCGATCTGGAGACCGCAAGATCATTTATGACACATCCCATCGAGTTGCATCATTCCGATCTGGTGACGAGGTACTCCAGTTGACGCCCTTGCGCACTCCTGGTTTGTGTGACAACTTCCAGCCAAAATTCATCGGGCCATGCATTGCACTGGACCAGACATCACTCGTGAGTTACCGTGTGACTCCGGTTGCCGCCCCAACAGACCGCCGTTTTCGCGGCACCGAAGTCGTTCACGTCTCCCGCATGAAACCTTTCATGCGGCGTTATCCGTCGCCGTAAGCTGCGGCCAGGATGGCCGCTTTCTTTCTTTTTCTTTTTTCCTTGAAGTTTGGCTCTTGCCCACTACGGGGGATTGGCCATGAAGCCGGCGGTTAATATAAAGAGGGGAAAAAATTGAGCTAAAACAAAGGAAGAATAAAGAATCGGTAACGTAAGTAAGAATGAAATGTTAGAAAATGATAGACTATTTATAATAGAAATGAATCATAATAAAATAATTTGAGGTTTAATCAACTAGTGGGAGCAATTTCGAGGTACGAAGATTTGGATGGAATGATGATTAGCAATGAATTCTTTTTGTGTCATGAAGGAAATGGCACATGGCTAAGCAGACGTTCCTGTTGCTATAACCTAGTGAGGACGCTCCAAAGGAAAGAATGTTCTGAGAATTCCGGGGAATGTTTAAATTCCTGAATAAAATTTCCAAATGCCTTTTCCTCTGACTACTATAGCGCTGACAGGTAATTAAAAAGTGATCGATGTTTTCAGGCTCTCGACAATAACAGCATAGCGGAGATGGCACAAGACCAGACCTGTGTAAATAAAAATTCAATGGAGGGATACGACAGCGAAATTTTGTTATTGCCACTTCCAGTTTACGAGAGGGACACCACTTATTATCCCAAACAAAAGAAAGATGTCCATATTCCTCAATTGGTAACTTCATTTTTAAAGAA
>JABSTT010002835.1:0-35033 GCA_013339685.2 Hyalomma asiaticum
CGGTGGTGTTCGGCGTGACGAAGTTCGGCGAGTATTTGCTTGGAAATAAATTTACGTTGCTTACGGATCATAAACCACTGATGCGCCTTTTCAGTACCGATAAGGAAATATACCACCTTTGGCAGCGGCAAGGATACAGCGCTGGGCTCTTTTACTCGTTGAACTATCTTCCCGTGCAGATGCCACACAATGACACAATGAACTCAATGCTGAAAAACGCACGAGACTATGTGCTGCACGCAGACCATCTAGACACCGGACTGGTGTCGCCGCGCGAACTGGCATCATTAACACTACGTCATGTTATCCTCAAGCCGGTCATGCCTTACATTCGCGAAGGTCGGCAAGGGAAATTGCTGTCAACACAAGAAGCATTGCGGCCTTTGTTCCAGAAGAAAGACGAGCTGATGTGCAGCCACGTTATTGTTCACTGGGGCCATCGGGCCGTGGTAAGCGCCGTAACTCGGAAATCAATGCTACAGCTGCTGCACGATACTCATCAAGGCATGACGGCGATGAAAAAATCGGGCTCGGGCACTTTTCTGGTTCCCCGGACTTGACAGAGATATCGATAATATTGTGCACGCATGTGCAGTGTGCCAGCAAGAACAATAGTATGCCACGCGCGGAAGAGCCGGTTACTACTTCCCCCACCTTCTTCCGCAACGCTCAAAATGTGCGAGGTCGCTCCGACGGCCAGATCGGTTTCCAATTCCCCTGCCGACGATGCGTTAGCTCGTGCCCCGCCACTGTGGTCTAGTTTATATGGCACTCGGCTGTTGATCCGAAGATCGCGGGATCGGATCCCGGCTGCGGCGGCTGCATTTCGATGGAGGCGAAATGTTGAGGCCCTTGTGCTGTGCGATGTCAGTGCACGTTAAAGAACCCCAGGTGGTCGAAATTTCCGGAGACCTCCACTACGGCGTCTCTCATAATAACAGCTGGTTTTGGGACGTTAAACCCCACAATTGAATCAATCAATTCTTCCGCAACGCTCAAAAAGTGCAAGGTTGCTCCGACGGCCAAATCGGTTTCCAATTCCCCTGCCGACGATGCGTTAGCTCGTGCCCCGCCACTGTGGTCTAGTGGATATGGCACTCGGCTGTTGATCCGAAGATCGCGGGATCGGATCCCGGCCGCGGCGGCTGCATTTCAATGGAGGCGAAATGTTGAGGCCCTTGTGCTGTGCGATGTCAGTGCACGTTAAAGAACCCCAGGTGGTCGAGATCTCCGGAGCCCTCCACTACGGCGTCTCTCATAATAACAGCTGGTTTTGGGACGTTAAACCCCACAAATGAATCAATCAATTCTTCCGCAACGCTCAAAAAGTGCAAGGTTGCTCCGACGGCCAAATCGGTTTCTAATTCCCCTGCCGACGATGCGTTAGCTCGTGCGAAGTTTTCGCCATTATTTCCTGTCGCGTCTATCTTCAAATGGAATAGATCTTTGCTAGACTTAATGCTATTTTAAATATTGGACTCGATGTACGGCTTTGTCGCGATGCCTTGCTTGCCCTCAGCATCATATGACGCTATGTGCCCCGCCACGTTGGTCTAGTGGCTATGGTACTCGGTTGCTTATCCGAGGGTCGCGGGATCGACTCCCGGCTGCTGCGGCTGCATTTCGATGGAGGTGAAATGTTGAGGCCCATGTACTGTGCGATGTCAGTGCACGTTAAAGAACCCCAGGTGGTCGAAATTTCCGAAGACCTCCACTGCGGCGTCTCTCATAATCGGAGCTGGTTTTGGGACGTTAAACCCCACATAACAATAATGAAATTTCCACTCTCGGCACAAGCTCGACGTCAAAGTGCATGTCGTCCGGTGCCAGGAGCAGCGGATCAACATCGCCGCAAAGCTCCAGCTTTTCAAGTTAGCGCTTCCATGCTATTGTCACCAAACCCGTGCTGGGAGGTACGGGACGCAATCGACGGAAAAGATCCCAAGGACTAACTTATTAATCCCCCGAAAATAATCCCACGAAAGCTTGGACAATAATGTTTTGGTCCCCTTCAGCACACTAGCAAGACGCCAGCAGTGGCTCAAAGACCGAGTAGGGTGATCAAACAAAGCAAATATATTCTCATCAAATAGGCAGTTACACAAAACGCACACAAACACGGCTTTTACAAACTCATGCTCAGATGGGTTAAAAAGTTACACAAGGCCAACAAACGCGAACAAGCTCATGCACTGCAACAAAGAACAAAACGCAAGAGTCCTATTCACCAAGACACTCGGCGTCTTCTCATTTCGAAGCTTGCAGGTGGCTCGTCAGCTGTCTCATGGAACGGCGACTGAGTCACGCACGACTTCTTGTTTCTTATTTTTACTTGCAACTCTTCTACTCTCCCCTTTTCGCGGCCCATGTCCGACTGCTTATGTAACCCTGGGAAGCTGTGCTAGAATGTTCGGCGGGGCCCACGTGACTTAAAGCACACACACAGTTCGGAACCTTCTCGCCCATTCTAGGACCTTCTCCGTTGGGGCGGCGCCTCTTTCTCTCTCTCACTGCGCGAGGAGCGTCGGTGTGTACTCGCCGCCTCCTCTCTCTCCTTACGTCTGTCCTGCGCACGCGCTCGCTGCGATAAGAAAGATTCCACAATGTTCTCGCCTTTTGGAGACGCGGCGTGACCCTAGGCGCCCCCTCCGCGCGTGTCCCTTTTCTTGTTGTTGCTCTGGGTCTTCCCTCTAGTTCGACGCCGGGTCCCTCGTCGAAATAGCCACTATTTCGTGACAGCTATATCGTCCAAGCTTCACGCATATGCGTTCTGACTGATCACTGGGCATCGCTCATGATTCGCAGAGCCTTCGACCTCGTTCGCAATCGTGAATTTGTGTCGTAGAGCGGCACGAGCCGTCGAAGCCACACACTGAACAATGCACTGAACAATGCACTAAAAGAGAACACGCCGTACAGTGACCAAGATGATGGTAGACCGCCAGAGGGACGGCGTCGCCATAGTTACCGCAGCGATGTTCGCTGCATCATGATGACGTCATGTGAATACATTCTATAATGAATGTTCAATTTCTTGTTTTCTTGGAAGGGCTGCATTTGCCTATTTATGCCCTCCTCGCGCAACCGTAACAAGGCAATTACAAAGTTTTCTTGATGTGAAACTACCATTGTGTTCAACATACTCATTTTCTTTCCCGTCACATCTTACCGCAGGCAATTTCATACTAGATGTCTGAATGCCTTCTCAAACCATTTCCTGATATTCACTGATATTTACGTGAAAACATCGCTCGCTGCTTTTCATCCGCCGACGACCCGCTCCACCTGCTGACAAACGTTGCGGATTTACTGTCAGAAATGAAGTCGATTAGAAAATGACAAAGTACAAATTTCTGGCCGAATACCCAAAGATTTATAATAGTTAAATGCACCTTGCCATTGAGCGGCCTCTTAGCTATTGTCGCTCATTTGGGATTCTTTATCACAAATAATTGTTTCGCGGCATATTTTTTAACAGCGACGACTCTTATTTAAATCATAAAGCGTCGGTCCTCGAGCAAACCTCCACGCGCCGTCGCCTAGCAACCGCCCACGTCACACCTGGCGCGTCACATCCTCCTCCGTTTTGCTCCGAATGTCGTGACGTCTTTGACGACTGCGCATGCGCTGCTACTCCTCGGCTCCGTCGTAGAGGCCTTGCCCTGGTATATGGCGCGCATGCTGTATCTGTGACCGCCAACAAACAGCAGGCAAGGATGAGATGCCCGAATCGCACTCGGAGCGGTATTGAGGAGCATACAGTTTATTACACAGACGCGACCTGCACTACAAACTAACACCCGGCAGTAGCGGTTAGCGGTGCTCATGAGATAGTGAGTGCTACCTCGGTATCCTCCCCATCTTCAGCGATCAGCTTAGGCGAGATCTTGGCTGCTACCTTGGACACCCAATACAGATTGAACCTGCGTGCGGAAACATACTACATAATCACCGATTCGCAAGCGGCATGTCGGGCTTTCATGACAGGCCGCGACATTCCCGAAGCCCCACATCCTATTCTTTTGCGAAGGCGCAAAGTTGCTTCACGCATCAACTGCATCACACGCCTGCTCTGGACGCCTGGCCCTGTCTCACTGTCGGTTAATGAACGCGATCATGCGGCCGCTCGGGAACTCGCCCCCCGAGCAGCCCCGCGCAGTGAGGCGGCCAACACAGAGCTAGGTGTCCCGCTTCTCACATACCACGGTGTCACACAGCATTACACGCGTTTGTGGCGGTTATACTAGCCACCACCTGTGACCTTCACACGAGAGGACGCTGTCGCACTTCGCCAGCTGCAGACCAAGACTTTTTCCAAATGTACACTTCCTGCAAATATTGTAGCGGACTCACTGTACCGACACCTGTCCAGGATGTGGCGCCATCCCCACAATATTTCACGTCAATGCAGCCTGCACCACTGCACACTTCTCTCACCTCCAACCGATTCTTCAGTTCACCTGTACCTCAGAGCAGTGGGAAGGCACCCTTCGCGACGGCGCCTCCGAGGTACGCTGGACGCTGTGCCGCCTCGCTCGGGCTGTCGCAGAGGTTTTCATAGGAGTCGACGTGTGTTGGCAGCATTCTTTAAACTTTCACTCCAAGCATTCGAAAGTAGTGATAAACGGGATAGCCATGTCGCGTCTAAAGTCATCCCTAACAAAATCATATTTGCACAAATTGAACAATAGCTTTTATGCCCAGGTCGAGCGCCATTAAGAAGTAGATTACCCTAGCTTAGCTGTAGCCACTGTATCTGAACTCCTGAAAAAGTCGGATTTCGACCGGAACGCTCCCCGTAGCAGACAGCAGTAACGAGTCGTGGGTATCCCGAATATTCACCACGTATCATATCAGTATATCATATCAGTAGATATGACCTCAGTAGTATAACCTCATATCAGTAGATATGAGGTTAACGTTGATTTTACGGCTCCCGACAGGTTAGGTAGGAGTTATGTATTCTTTGTTCGTTTTCTCCTTGATGTGGATTGAAGTCCCGTCAAGAAGATGATCGACGTCGATGAAGCAGGAGGCAGGTTGGAGGTAATGAACTTGAAGGTATATTGCAGCGAAATATTTAGTCATATGTACATCTTGCCGAAGCACACTGATGATAACATAGACATCAACAGCGTCTTACTCTTCTACTTAACTTTTCTTAAGTTAGAGCCTAGAACACTGTTACTACATACAACGAACCTAGTCTCGCTGTTCGACCACCGAGTGGTTACGGCCCAGACAGAAGTTGCATCGTACGGAGTCTTACTGATCGATCAGTTAAGTGATTACAGCCTAGACTGAAGGGGAACGAATCCCGTCCAGTCTTTAGTACCTTGCAGTAACAAAGAAAAAGGGGAGGTGGCCACTGCTGGTCCGCCTCAACCTTCTGTTATCCAATCTGTTTACCCTCAGATTAAGCCACTCCCTAGTGGGCTGTCCCTAATCTCGACAGCAGCATCTTTGCAGTTTAAACAGGCATTTTGGCATTCTTTCCCATCATGGCTCTCCCTCTCCTTATCCCACGCTCTCAGAGATTCTCATAGTCGAACCCCCGGTGACTGTCGTAAAGTGGGTTCCGGGAAATACTGCGTGACTTCGCCTTTCCCGCATTCGGACCGTGCATTGTTGGGACTCAACCCTTCATTCCAGTCGGCGCGCCGAAAGCGCATGCCGGTCGTTAAAGAATTGGTTGGGCCAAGCGCATTGTCGCCTCGAGCGACGGCGCACTTCTCATGCATTCTCCTCCTACGCGTCCGGGCTGCTCTTCCCCGAACTGACCACTGAGAAGACAAGCACGGTCGCGCAGCCGCAACCCCCCCGAGCGACTGCGGAGAGCATCTCATCTTCCCACGCGTTGGCCGCTCTTCCTCAAGCCGGGCTCAGCGAAAGGGAAGGGTCTCGTACCAGGAACCCGGGGGGCCAGCGTGGGAGACCAGCCGCTCAATGGAAGCCGTTTGCTTTTCGTTGATAATTGCAGTCACAGACCATGCAGAGAGAGAGCCGAGAAAGAAGCTTTGTATAGCGTACGGTGCTACGCTGTCCCTTCTGTGCGATCGCCTTATGAGCGGCAACATAACAGTAGGATTTCTGGTGCCGTCCATAGGAAAAATGAGCCGGTGCAAAGAAAACAGTGAACACATATTTGTGAGGTCACGCACAATGCCAATACCTTTACTGAGTGTCACACGGGCGTAGTTTATAGGATTCCATTTAGCTGTGTACGTTTCTACGTAGGGCAGAGAGGGCGTTGTATAAATCGGAGAGTAATTGAACATGGACGGTCGTTATAAGGTGGAACGCCATCCATTCTATCCTTCCCATTCCACGACTGTAACTGTATACCGAAGGTAGGCGAATGCGAGATTTTGTACAGGCATAAGATTGAAGAAACGCGTTTAATGTTTGAGGCCTGACATATCAGTAATATTGGAAGCGCGCGCATGAGTCAGCCGTCGATTAGCTTAAACATGGAAGAGCTAGAGTGTCTTAACAGTTGTCTCGCACGCAGACCAGCAATTATACCCGACTGACAGGTGGCGCCACCATTCCTGAGCATGCGCAGATAAGTCGTTTGTCTTCTTTCTATTTTTCGCCTCGGTGCTCTGCGTCAGTTTATAGTCGGCGTTCGTGTTCTCCACTTCTCTCCCCTTGTGTCCGTGTTTTGCACGGCTGTTCTTATCACTATGAACGAATTTTAAATTCTCTGTAACAAAGACAAAGGGCAGGTCTCCCGACCATCTTCCTTCTTTCCATCATGAAATCATGGGCATCTGAACACTACTACTATTGAAAATAATAATCGGTTCGTGTGCGCTCACCACGATGGCAAAAAGCTTGGCAGATATGGGTTAGTGATTAAAGCACCCGCTTCCAATGCGGGAGGTACATTGATTTGATCGCCGGCGCCACCGGTCGCTCAATAGTTTTTGAAATAAGGATGAGCTTGATGGCCCCCTGTGCGGGAACCACGTTGCAGTGTAGCTCCTGCGGTATTATGCCAGGGCGTGAAGCGCAAGGCGATGCCTTGCCTCCCTTTCTCGAAATTTCTGTACTAAGCGTGAAACCACGCGTGACACGTTCCCCCATAGAGTATTCCTGTGTGGAATGCGTGGCGGACCCTGAAGTGTTACAGTATACACGTGAAAACGACCTCTAGGTAGCTCGAGTCCTTATCAAGGACAGACACCAAGAGGACAATTCACCATTTGAGAAGGTTTGTAAGCTCTTTCCAGCAGGGATTTTTTCCAAGCAAACACTCTTGTCCACAGATTGACTGTCTGGTCTAAGCTCGTTCACACCTGCACGTTCCGTCCTTCCCGCGTGTGTCCCTGTGTCTCTTTCTTTCGCTCCTGACCCTCCCCTTTTCTACACCCCACAATTCACGATGAGTGGGCACACAGCTTCTAATGTTCTGGTGTGAACACGCTTAAAGCAGAATAGCAATCTGTGGACGACGCTTTCTGTTTGGAAAATGTCAATCTTTCGGGAAAGCCAACTTACATATTATTCCAAATGGTTGATTGTTTACACATTCTCTTTTTTTGTGGTGCTGTCGGCTCGAAGTGTGCCGCCGTGAAGACCCGGATGCTCTGAATGTGCGTTTCCGTGTCAGCAGACAGGCCTCGCGAGTGGCAGCATCTCATCAGGGCATTCCCACACTGTGGGGTCACAGCTGCATTCTTCCTCTCCGCAACATGTATTCGTGTCGCCCATGCACGCTGGAGACATGAGCTCGCACGTGCAATTTCATGTGCTGCATATCCAGCACAAGAGCAGAATATTAACGCATTCGGTCATAAGTGGCATACTTAAAAAGCCCCTTTCCGAAATATCTCCATTTTATTTTTGGTATTTGGTTTCTTGTCTTGAGTAAAGCAAGTCTGTCATTTTCATGACTCTTATATACGCACTTTAATTCCTGGGTACACTCGGTGAATGTCCAGATAAAATGCGACAGACAAAGATTTACCACCCAGACGGGGCAATATAATAAGTACGATTACGCTTACGATAACGCCTTTGGAGGAGATTACTTTATCAGCTGTCGTGACTGGGCGGCGACTGCCTCCAGTAGTCTGAAACAGAAACCTTCAAAAGCATTCGTGACGACAAAGACCGGAGAAACGGGTTTACACATTTTCGCAACTATGTAAGGTAGTTTCCCAGCAAGGTTGTTTTACAGCGAAAAGGTCTCGTCCCCAGATTGTTTTGCAGGTCTGAGCGCTTACACACCTGCGAGCTGGAGTCCATCAAAACTGCACGAGAATCGCATAAGCTGTCCAAAAATTTCCTTTCTGGGGAGTCTACTGTTCCATATACATGCCTTGGACCTACGTCACAACGAGGAGCTGCGTGATACCGTTTTGCCATCGTGGAGGACCAGCCGCGGCAGTGAAAGTGCTGGCGCGTTTCTGTGCTCGCTCTCGTTAGCCACGGTGCTATGCGCTGTATTTGAGTTCCCGAACCGCAGGAAAGCAATGAAGAGACGAGAGTCAAGGAACACGAACCTTTTTCATGTGCCAAAAGCTGTACACTGTGTGGCCGCACGGAGACTTATTAAGCCCGAAGCAATACAGTTTGTGGCTGACACGTATCAAGCGCGCCGAACGCGATGCCGCACACGCAAGTGTGTAGGAGAGCCTAAAAATGTTTTGCGAGAAGAGTTGTGCGTCTGTTCATGCGTTGAGCATCGTTCGTCGGCTCCCGTCGTAACCGATCGCGAACAAGCGCAGCGAAAGATGTCCTGGCTAGCGCACCTCACAAGACATACGACGCACTTTTGCCGAGGCCTGCGGTGTCGCATGAGGCACCTCCCTAAAAACCACATTCGACGAGTCAGGGGAACCCAGCAGTTCGCGCCGCCGTAACGGAAGCTCATCGTACTTGAAAGCGCGATCGAGCGTCTGTTAACAACGGGTGACGTATTCGCTAGACGCGCTCTGTCGGCGTAGCAAGCTATATTTGCTTGTGGGAGAACGTAGATATCTATTTTTTTTTTTTTTTGCTCAACACATTCCCACATTAACACACGTGAGTGCCGCCGTACGAACAACTCGCATTAGGAAGTATCGCAGTCATCGGAAAATTACTTATGACTGAATTTTGGGGCACGGCGAAGGAACAGCACAAACTGCACTCGTAGGCACGCCGTGTAATACCTTGGAGGGCTCAAATATGGACGGGGCGCCGACGCTTCTACAATGATGCAGCGCAGGTCATGAACAGCGCGCTGCGAGAGCATGAAAGGACGGCGCCTGCTGAAAGGTGAGGCTGGTGCAGCGGAAGTCGGAGTCGATCGGAACTGGGAGCGTCTACGCAGTGCAAGGCCAGTCGTTACCGAAAGATAAAGACAATGTGGGAGGGCGGATTGCATTTATTTAGAGGATTTGATGCAATGTAACTGTTGTCGACACTTCACATGTCCTCTTGTATTTTGTCGTCCGGGCAGTGTACGCAGATATGCCCGAGCCAGGTCACGGGCATGTCGAAGTACTACCACCGCCGAGGCGTCGTGGGGGGTGTCATTAGAGAGTCACCGGTGTCGTCACCCTCTTATCGTTCCGGTGGCGGCGTACTTGGGCCGGTGTACCACCATGGCCTTGTGATCCGAGTGTGGATACACACATAACTTCTCGCACAATGTATGGGTCGGTGGGGAATGCGAGATCGATGGACGTACATCTCGACGTGATGGCCTCAGTGGGTCTCTTCAATTCGAGATTGAACTCAGCACGCATGGCGGCGAGCAACGATGTGCTAGGTGGCGTGTTCGTGCGTGTAGAGCTGCCACGGCGACGCCATGCACCCATCTGTAAGCGCTTTCGCCAACCCAGCGAAGAAACGCGGCGACGCGGTCGCACGCCGCTGCAGGTATAGTGCCTATATTTCGAGGCACTATACTGCAGCTAGCTGCAGCAGAGCGGAGCTAACGTCCCTAGTAAGCGGAGCGCGAGCCGACTGCCGCTGCGGCGAGTGTTGGCGCTGCCGTCACTTCCGGTGGGAGAGGTCACGTGCTTTCCGGGCACGGCTTTTGCGGACACCTTTTGCGGACGGCAGCGGGGCGCGCGCTCTCGCCAACCTAGCCAAGAAACGCTTTCGCGTTAAAAAGGGAGTAGTTGACGATGTTCGCGTGCGTCACTTCAAGTAGACGGCGTTGGTGCCCACGGCGTCCGACAGCTCCGTGTAGGGATTGATATCGTCGTACGTCCCCACCTTTGCTCACACAAACATCGTGTCGATACATTAACCCAGGCTAAGAAGCTTTCTGTAAGGGACAGGTGACACTAGGCCTAGAAAGTTAAAGGGAACGGAAAAGCGGTCGACCCAACAAATGTATGAACGGCGCTGCACAGGACGAACCAAGTAGTCCCCATGGTCCTCGGGCATGTCCGTCGCTTCGACTGCGGAGCAGTCGTGACGTCACGGTCAAGCTATGTATAAGCACCCGCGTCGATGACCGGAGGGCGCTACGTCGCCCTGATCACGTAACCCGGTGTCGCTGACATTCACCGCCAGGTGTATAGAAACGCGCAGGTGTTGCGTTTCCATGTCAGAATTTTATTCTTCGGGGCTCCAAGAGCTGGGGCAACCCCGTTCTGGCTTCCTTTTGTCTCCCCACATCCATCTGTTCGCCAGACGTCTTGCAGGAAACACGAAATAACGTAGGACCGCGCAAGCACATGTCTAGGAATGTAGCGCGCGTGTTGTCGTACGCCTAATTCCAATGCCTCAGTCGGAGCAAGCTTGTCTGCTCGTTTTGGAACAGGTTTGTAACAAGGCAGACTTAGGGGGCAGGTCACATGTTCCAACGTGGGTGTCGTAATGGATTCAGAACAGCTGCCACCACTTGGAGGAGAAAAACTTGCTCCCCGAATGCTGACGGAGTCGATCAGTGTGAACAGAGCGCAGGCCCCGCCCACTTTCAAGGGGTACAAGACAAGCAACTTTGAGCAACCCTAACTTGTTTTTGAAGAATATAGTCCATAAAGATACACCTTCGCGAAAAAAAGTCGCAGCGGTCCGTTCTCGCCGACACTTCCAACCATGCGAAGTGTCATTGCCTCATGAAGCGTCCACATTTAAACGTCAAAACAAGAAGAGTAATGTCTTATACTACACCGTGTTCCTCGTACTCTTTTCAAGTACACCTCGCACCATTCTTCTTTGCCGAGTCGAGTTTTCACATGACGACGCCCAGCCTTTTCTTGTCCGCGGCAGCTCCAATGAACTTCATTGCGTTCCTTCCCTTTAAAGTCTTCTTGGAAACATTGGCTGCTCGAGAAAGATGCGAGCCACACAGGGAGGGATTTAACTAACCATAAAAAGCAGTAGTGGGATTTGCTGTTCGCGCATGCTTTTCTAACTTATTCCAGCGCCACTCTTTCACGGGGACATGTTGGTACATTGCAGAACCGGGTTATGCCCTGCATTGGTACCACCAGACGTGTTTCCTGAATGAAGGAATGTGACACCCCTATAAACGGGGCCTTTAACTCTTTCGTTACCGTGTCCATAGGACATGGGTCACCGGTGACCCATACGCGCCACAAGCTATTTTTAAAATATGAGCGCTCCTATGGACTTGCACCGCCATCAGTCGTATTCTCCAGGCACCAATCTTTCATTTTTTGCGTAGTTTGTATTTTTCCCGTGCAGCAGCGATTTAAGCGGCGGTTCCAATTGTGCGGTTCGCTCAGTCTGTTTACGAAGATGGCAGACGCTTTTGTCCCTCGCGCGAACAACGCCTTTCTGGCGATTCTGTTGCATCTGGAAGCGATCATTTGGCTGCTTCTAGCAGCAGTGATTCAGATGATGATCCCGCATCATCGGATTTTAGTTCTGACGACGAGGACGTGCAGAATCAGCCCGGACCTACATCAGCCGTCCGTCGGTATGTTTTGTTTTATGGCACAAGACGGGTTACCATTTCTTTTTGCAACCATAGAGCGCAATATGTCCATATATACATGGTTCAATAGCCCATTTCTTTCCCTTTTTACTAATATATACTGTGCTTCTGTGTGTGAGAAATTTGTGCAATAAAAAGAAACACTGTGCAACCTGGCTGAACAAGACACTTTCTACTGGGTAACAAGTAAACAAGTGTAACTCGTGCAGTTGTTGAGCTAGGTCAGTGAAGCTTTTCTGTTAGGTAGATGTCTCCTATCTAAACAATTTGTATATTTCAGAATATTTTCCAGATTTAGTTCTTTTATGTAGTAAACATACAATTGCAAATGTTCTTTCAAATTTGCAAGAAATGTTACCTTTAACGATTTTTTCTGCATATTAGTTTCCAAGTTCAGTTTTTTAAACTTACACACGTCAAAAGTACATTTACTTAGCTTTCGCTTGATGTATTGCATTACAGTATAACCATTTTATTACTTATTACAAAAAAATACCAACAAAAACCTACGAAAAGTTGCCCATTTTCCCACGGTAACGAAAGAGTTAAGGAAAATAAACTGAACTGAACTGAATTAGTTGCGCGTACGCGTAAGAAGACAATAGGTCAATTGTTTCCCCGCCAACGTTCCGCCATGGTGGTGTAGTGGCAGTGCCTGCTTTGCACAATAGTCGGATACAACTTTAAAAAAAAAAACACCAGTTGACAACAAGGACCAGCCAATCACAGAAGCAAACAAAATCATCCTTTTCCAAATGGCGCCGTGTTTATACCTTCGCTACACGTGGACCGTCTGCTGTTCTCGAGTACTTTCATAGGTATAAGCCATAAGGTGCTTGAGAAGCATGGACAAAAAATGCATCAGGTCTGAACGCTTCCATCCGCACAAAGCCGTGGCACAGTTCATTTCGCTTGCAAGCCTACTTTACGCTTGAAACTTCACTAAACTGTGCTGAAAAGCTTCGGGTGGCGACTGTTGTAGCGCGCCGGGTTTTTGCATTGCAGGCCCTTAATTTGACCTCATTAAATAATCACTCTTTGCATGTTCCATTCTACCAAACGAAAGAAAATGTAAAAATTTATGCACCTATCCATTATTGTTGCCACCCTCACTTTATATTGGTGACACGGAAAGTTCAAAGAAGGAAGTATTTGTCGCGTCGCGGAGGTACAGTGGCTGGCGGTTATAAGGGCGTGGGAGGGGCTTCATTGCAGACTTGAGTTGTATCCGAGTATAGCAGTGGCTACAGCACTCGACTTCCCTTCTGCAGTTCACGGGATCCAATCCCGGCTGCGGAAGCTGCACTTCGATAGAGGCAGGACGTTCAGCGGCCGTCCATTGCGGACTCTCTTAGTGTTGTCGTGGTTGGCAGATGCGAAACTCGAGAAACCTGTGCATCTACTGTGAATTATAACCTTATTTAGCATATTTTAAATTCACGTGCAGGCAGTGAAGCCAGTGTTCTGCTGGCTCACCTCTAGTCCCGCTGCAAGATCGAAACAAACAAAAAATGGCCCTTCTGATAGCTCGCATGTGAATCTCTCCGTACTTCCCCTTAAAATTTAAAAATGTGGCAATATTGCTTCCGCAAACCCGTGGCCAACAGTAATGGCGTCTCGAATGGTGTCGTCACGTCTGCTTTCTTCTCGTCAAGATGTAGCACTGTGTTTCTTTAAGCAAGATAACCAGAGAAACGACCAGATGGTCACAGTTTGACTTGGTTGAGTAAAAATCGGGAATTTTAGTCTGTCCGTATTCTTGCATTTAAGGATACCGGCAAAGCATACAGAACTAATGGTAGCGACCCTGTTTATGTGGTGTCCCGAATACATTGCTGTCGAAGTTTTATGACATAAAGCACATACAACCGTCATTTACGGCAACTTGGGCTTATCAAAACTGGACGACCGGCCACTTGAAAGGTTCCAAGCGGACGCCATACGCTCTTTTGTGGTCGGTCATTTTTGCCCTTGCGCTGTGAACACAATAAATTCGTTCTATTCGCCTGCACGTGGACCAGTCCACGAGGCGCAGTACTTTGCCGTTTATGCCGGTGGTGTGGCAGTGGCATCCTGGGAATCGCAACGTTCGTTTCGAAAGGTGCAGGAAAGGCGCAGCAGTGGTTCACGACTTTCCTGCGCCCGCTCCGTCGAGGTTCCGTCTTGGTGCAGGCATGTGGATGAGTGCAGCAAACGTGACATTTTGACTTGGGTGCCGGTTTAATTCCGCTCACGCACACCTGCTCTTTCAACGCAACATGTGTGTTGACCCCTCGTACATAGGCCATGCACATACGCGTCGTTCACGAGCTCTCACCCTTCGGTGGACTGTACAGATTAAGCGCACGAAAGCGCGGCCTGCACTGCTGAACTGAAGCTGCACAATGCCGTGAACAGGTTCAGAGGGCTGCAGGTGAATCTAACGGATCTCAGGGGATCCGCTGTACGAAATCCCTAACACGTTCTGCACTATTTGCGGATCCGTGGAGCACAGCAGCAGGTATGCCCTGGAAAAAAAGTCATGATGGAATTCGCCTCTGACGTGTACAATGGACGATGTAGGACAGACTTGTGATAAACAAGTCTGTCCAGATAAAATATCCAGATAAACAATGGCTTCATATTATTCCACAGTATTAGATGGCTCCATGTAAAGAAAGGCCAAATGTAACTCGCCCCCCCTCCCCCCCCTCGTTGTTGGGGATTTGAGGCGGAAAACATATCAGCCACTCGCCTTCTCTGTCCCTGTCCAGGCTTCACTAACTTGCGTAGTCGTTGAGTTCTTTCAGGGAGCAGAACACGTCGCACGTAGTCGTACCTGTGTGATCCAAGTTGGACATGCCCACCTTCGCGTACTTCTTGTAGTGGTACAGGAACTTCTTTAGGATCACTTGCCTCAGCTGTTGCGGGCACTACGGCGATCTCTTGAGGCAACCCTCGACGATGTCGCACACGGCCACCTGTATCGTCTCGTGTTGAACGACGCGATTGTAGCGGTTGGAGTATAACTCCCGCAAATCGCCGTAGATGCCAGGCTGGTCGAAGTATGGTCTCTTCGAAAGCAGCGACCGTATGGAGACGAGCACATCTTCAATGCGCATCGCTGGACTCCAGGCAGGCCCGGGAAAGGTCTCCAGGAGACCAAGGCCCACCATGCCGGTCACATAAAAGTCCGGGTTGAAGCGCACGCTGCCGCCGTCGGTGTTAATGAGTCGGAAAGGCGGCGGCTTCAAGGGGTATTCTGGCGGGCACTGGGTTAGAAAGTGGAAGAAACCTCCATCGTACGGCGTACCCGCTGGACCGAGTATGAGGACGTGGATCCCGGCGGTCTTGTTGTTCATGGGCACCGCATGCACTACCGGCGGCGCATCTGTGAGCACGTCTTTGATGTCACGTTCGAGGTGCCATTTGTGCTGCGGCGGCGGCGTCCCTTCGAGGTCGAAATAGAGCCGGTCCCACCCGTCCGGAGTGAACGCGGAGCGCAAGTTGTGGAGCGTGTCCTCTAAGATCGGCTCCTCGAGAACCGCCTCCTCCTTGTCTTCCGTGTTCATTTTGCGAGTCTTAGCAGAATTCCTAACGTGCGATACTTAAACTTTTCCGCGCACACAGAGATATGGCGCCGCTGCCTTCCTACCCACCTCGCCTTCGAAATGCGGGGATGACGCCGACGGTCAGGGACGAGAATTGCAGTAACGAGTCTTGTTTACGCCCCATGCCTGTGGTGCTCAGGAAAGCAGCCCTATTTTAAAGCGTGTGGCGGCTTATGAGGACGGGAAAAATAAGTAGCGCGGTTGTGTCGCTCGTGATTGTGGGATAGCTAGGAAGAACCACCCAGTGTATCGGCTTAGGGCGAGAGGGAGAGATGCAGATGAGTGCGTTAAAGGTACGCTACGCCATTTCTGATGAGGCAGTAAGAGAGAGACCGCTTTTCCAGGAAAACTATCTGCCCCAAGTTCTCAGTACAGGTAGGCCTCCCCTTCCCCCCTTTCTGTGCCTACAAAAAAAAAAAACAGTAACCACCTGGGATTCGCATTTCATTCCAGGCGCTTTGTAACATATGTGCGCCAAGCCCCTTCCTCTCACTTTACCGGTATCTCGAGACAATACTGGGATGGATTGTTTTCAAGCAATCCCAGCACTATGGGGAAAGTGCGTAGGTTGACTCGAGCGAACCAATTCTGGCGAGCGAGTTGCCCACCACCTTTTGACGCCGTAGGGGCACAAAACGGAGGGAATACACGCCGCATTTCACTGTTGTCATCACGGGTTTATATACCCCCCCCCCCTCCCCCACACCCCCCCCTCAAAAAAAAAAAGGGACTATGATATTCACCTTCCTGTGCCGACCTCGGTGGAACCACCGACTGGTTGAGGGGGTCCTAGGACCTCCTTAAACAAGTCCCTCTGGTCTCACAATAATGTTCTTTGTATGTATATATGTATTGGAAAAACCAGGCACATGGTATGGGCACCCCCACGCCCTCCTCGTCACACCATGGGTTACACGCCGCCGCCCGCCCACTTTCAAGATCTAAATTCTGGAAAAAATCTTCCAAAAGCAAGGGCAATTCATATTCAAAGTATTTTTATCACTGGCTTTACTCAAATACAAAGATTAAAAAAACAAGTTTCGCGACAGTCAGTACACATATGGCGTCCGATGAAGGAATACATCCATCTTATTCACGGTTGAGAAATCCAAAGAAATGTTACCGCAAAACGTCAGCAGCAGCTTTAAGATGAGGATGTTGTGGTATCTTTTGAATGCCACGTCTGTATTCACCAATCTGCCAATAAAAGATGCTACAGATGTAATCGTAAAACGCCTACAGGACAGGATGGTCGTACTTTGGCAAGTCGAACTTCGCTGACTGTAGATGACGTCATTTTACTGACCTTCTGCTTGAAGCAAACCTATTTCACTTTTGGCGGAACTGTCCACCTCCAAATAGGTATCCCGATGGGCAGCCCTGTGTCGGTAATCGAGGCAGATGTTTTAATGGAACACGTGGAAACGACATGTTTGTCGACCTTGTCGTTCCCTGTGGAAATGTACTCTCGTTATGTAGATAACTTTCGTGATTGTAGAAAAGCGCAATATGCATGCTATGCATGGGGCACTCAGTAGCGTTCGTCCTGCCATAAAGCACTTGTGAAATGGAGGATGACACTTTAGCCTCTCCAGATGCGCTGGTGCGTCGGAGCGAGGGAGCTTCATTGGAGACTTCCGCATACCGCAAACCTTGCGATAGCGTCATTGTGCTGTGGTTTGACTCGCACGGCCGTGCGGAACACAAATAGGATGTTGCCCGTACACTCCTGTCACGCTGCGACGCGCTGTCGGCGACACAGGCCCTGAGGAAGCGTTAAGAAACTAATTCTGCCATTATTTTGAATAAATGCACCTGCCCTAAGCGGTTTGTCAAATGTACGCAGCGCCGTGTGCAAAAAACCTCGCGAGAGCAGGCCTAAAAGGCAACCTCTTTTGTGTGCGTCCCTTACGTCCGCGACGTAGCAGTCCGCAGGGCCTTGCGACATTTCGGTGCCCTGACTGTGCAAACCCATACACGCATTGGCAAATATATTCCAGAAACCAAAAGGACCGAACACGTACCCACCCCCGCACGAACAACGCTGAGTTGTTTACAAGGTCAACTGTATGGACTATGATGCCATCAACATCGGTGAGACGGGACGAAGACGTCGTACTCGCCTCAAGCAATACGCAAGGGACGTCACCAAAGCTACACATGCAACAAGTGCTAAAACAGAATTAGTCGACCACTGCCCGACAAAAGGACCACTGCCTGACAAAAGGGCACGTTTATCGCTTGCTCTACACCTAACGGGAGGCCTCTGTTCAAGACAAGCATCTTCGACGTTCGTCTTGAACGCAGTCCAATCAATGCTCCGGATTTCGTTAGAAAGATGACATCCAGCCAGGCCTTTGATCTTGACGTAGCTGGGGATAAATCACTCCCGTGGGTCTCGATGTCTAAAAAAATCCACGCATATCCACGGAGTGAATGATGATGAGTGGGCGAAGCTCCGGAGTTTCATCGGTAAAAACCGTGAATCTTCTGTGAATCTTGCCCAGTACATCATCAAAGACGTGACACACTGTGCGTCGCCACCTAGCGCTCTCCTATCACACTAGAGCACGCAGCGAGCGCCTCCGCGCCATCTATTGATCAGACCTTTCCAGAAATCGCAGCGCCGCGCCTTCCCCTGGTGGATCGGCGCTGGGGCATTATGGGAGAGCCGAGCGCCGGGCTCGCGGAACAGACTCTTTCCCGCGTACACCTGCTTTCGTCGCGCGCCGTGAGTTGTTTTGGTGGGTGTCATGCGCTGCTATTGTGAAACAACGGCTACTTCTTGGCTGTCTGACTTTCGTGCACGCACCCTAGACTGTGTTTGTCACAAATAGCCGGAACCATCACCGAACATGCCGAAGAAGAAGGAAGGCGGCGGACAAATCTGCTGTGTTCCTGGATGTGATAACAACACGCGGAAGACACCAAACGTTTCGTTTCATTGCTTTCCGAAGGACAATGCTCTTAGAAAAGAATGGATTAGGAGAATTAATCGCCGAGGCACCGCAGGGCGGTTTTCTTTGTGGCAGCCATCGAAGCACCACAATATATGCGGAGCTCATTTTAATCCGACAGGACGGAAACAGTACATGGATCGCTATCCTACTATCTTTCCTCGTCGAATGTACGCGGAGAGGGGTCCGTCCGTAAAAGTCGGTAAGTGCGCATCAACTAATCTCTAGAAGACGAAAATTATTTAGCGCTAGCGAAACGCAGCACACGCGAGAGACACAAGGGACAAGCCCTTGTGTGTCTCTCTCGTGTGTTGCGTTTTGCTTGCGCTAAATATTTTTTGTCAGTATGCACCAACTAGGCCCTCAGAAAGTCCTATTAATCTCTAGAACTGTAATAAATGTCTTGCATTTTCCTTTCAGCATCTGCCAAACGTCGAAAGAGAGCTCGCAGTGGAGGAGCTACCAACATCATTTTAGAGGAGGAACAGGCCATAGGCGGCTTGGTCGAAATCTGGACCACGCAAGGTATCCAGTCCTAGCGCCCCTTACGACCTAGTAACGCCACTCGTACTGCTTTCGCACTGCAGAGTCAGTGTGAGGACGGGAGCAATTAAGGATGGAAGGCGTTTAATTCAGCATATTTGTTCTTTAGACGACATGCAATAGTTTTGAAAAACACTCCAAGAAAGTTGTTTTGTTTACAGACGACTGATCAACTTGTGCTCTGCCATGCTCGTCCGCTGCCCCGCCACGGTGGTCTAGTGGCTAAGGTACTCGGCTGCTGATCCGAGGGTCGCGGGATCGAATCCCGGCCGCGGCGGCCGCATTTCGATGGAGGCGAAATGTTGAGGCCCGTGTGCTGTACGATGTCAGTGCACGTTAAAGAACCCCAGGTGGTCGAAATTTCCGGAGCCCTCCACTACGGCGTCTCTCATAATCAGAACATGCTCGTCCGCTGCCCTTCCTACGAGTAGCGGATCACCTGAGCGCCTTGAAATCATTGGTGCAGAGCCACAGCATGAGAAAGGTAAATTTTCATGTAGCACATAATCTATGGGTTTTCCTTCAATGATAGCACAGAGTGATTTTTAAGTTTCATATGCCAAGACAACATCACGGAGTGTTTTTTTTTTTTTTGCATTGTGAGGCAAGTGTCCAAGTACCAACCGCGATTTAGACTACGTACTGGTGGTTCGATCAGACCGACTATCATTGGTCTCCGTTATTCTATGTAGCACTGACCATAGGACGGCAAAAAAAAAAAAATTGAAGCTCTCTCAGACTCACTCAAGAAATATATTTTGCTCTGAGGGCTCCCTCGGACTCAGACTCACTAAACGTTTTCTCAACTGTACTCTCTCGGACTCAAACTCATAAACATATTGCTCACCCAGACTCACGGCTTGACCAGAGCCTGAGTGAGCCTGAGTGAGTTGACTCATGAGTCCGTTAGCGTATAATTAGCTTTTTATATCATGATGTCAAAGCTCTTTAACTCCAATATCTCATATGTAATCGCTGCTCCGCGACACTCCTTCTTATCTTGTACCTTCAAATACGAGTTATCAGTGGTTTTACTCCATTAAAGACATTTCTGGTAAGATACGCAGCTAAAATGAGGTGTTCGTACAAAAACAATTCCTGTCAGAGTTTTTCGGGAAGGTCACTGCACCCCCCCTCCCCCCCTCCCCGGCTTCCAAACTGACACCTCTGATCAATAAATATTGAGGTGGCGCATGAACGCTAGTGTGTTGAGATATGTACGATTACACTTGAGTATAAGTGTAAGCTGATTTACGGCTGAAGTCAAAGCTGAAGGTGAGTATGTAGGACCATAGGTTGGCAGTCAAAGGTGGAGCGCACTCAGACTCACTCAAGAAATAGTCTGCGCTTTGGGCTCCCTCGGACGCAGACTCACCAAGTTAATCCTCAACTGGACTCATGTTCACTAAAATTTTCCTCCACTGGACTCACTCGGACTCGATCTCACCAAAGTATTACTTACCCGGATTTACCCAAACTCAGACTCGCAGCCCGATCTGAGTCTGAGTGAGTCTATTGGCTTTTGAGCACTGGCGGTAGAGTTTGCAGCGCTTTGCTCAATAATGATTCTTTGTTGGTCGTCCTGCATACTCACATTTACTATCTCTTGAAATAGATGTCAGTCTTGATGAGAACTCCAGTAAACATGCATCGCTTAATCTTGAGGTACCTGCGTACACTGTTTTATACTTTCTATAATGAGGAGTTACTTTAGATATTCCATGCGGTACTTTCGCCTGCCAACCCTGACAGTTACACTATTGGTATTGCATATAACCGGTTGTTTTGTGCATTGCTGCTCGTCTCCCTGTGTGCGTATGCTTACCCATATTGGTGCATTTCTTCATATTCAGAGTGGGACCACAAATACGCCATCGGGCCAGTATCTGAGGCTGCTGTTCTCTACAAGGCAAGAGTCGAAATGCTGCTTGCTACCTGCAGAGAGCTTCAGGAGAAAAATGACAAGCTTCAGAAAGAAAACAGCCACCTTGCAGCTAAGGTAACAGAGTTGGAAAGCAGGCTTCACAATGAAAAGCTGCAGCGGGCACAAGAAAAATTGCGCACTACCTAAGGAACCACAAGTTTTGAAGAAGTAGTTAAGGATGAAAGATGGCTGCAGTTTTATACTGGTTTCACTTCACTGCAACGATTTGAGTTCTTTGTGCAGTTTATAGAAGCTAAGCATGCAGTAACAAAGACATCAAGTACTGGTAGACGAACCCTCCTCAGTGTGAGAGAACAGCTTCTTCTCATTCTATGCAGACTTACAGTAGGACTGCTAGAGGAAGATTTGGCATACCGCTTTGGTGTAAGCTCATCTACTATAAGTAATCTGTTTTCATATTGGGTAGATTTTCTGCATGACATTCTTGTTCAGATTACAATCTGGCCGTCACGTCAAACAGTGTCCATGAACATGCCAGAATCCTTCAAGGCACTGTACCCGTCAACGAGGGTGATACTTGATTGCACAGAACTGTTTATTGAAGCTCCTTCCGATTATAGTGTCCAAGGTGACACATTTAGCACCTACAAAAGCCACAACACTGCCAAGGGACTGATTGGAATTGCACCAAATGGTTTCATTTCATTTGTTTCCGACTTATCACCAGGTCGCATATCCGACAGAAATAACACGGCAAAGCGGATTGTATAACCTTCTGGATCCCCGTGATAGAGTTATGGCAGACAGGGGATTTCTGATCAGACAAGATCTAGATGAACTTGGAGTATCGTTGAACATACCACCCATGATGAATGGTAGGAAACAGTTGTCAGCTAGTGATGAGATGAAAACAAGAAGCATCGCAAACCTCAGGATCCATGTGGAACGTGTAATCCGAGAAGTAAAGAAGTATAGGATACTTCACGGAGTTTTTCCTAATGCCATGGCATGCAAGCTTAACAAAATTTGGAAGATTTGCCTTCTATCGTCACCTGGTCGACAACGCTGCGGGCGACTGCAGCGACGCGAGAGGATATAAAGACCACGGAATTCCTTTGTTCCTTCAGTGGGCACGGTGGAGCGGCAACGATGCGGTCGCTCACGAATCCGATCTTGCTTTTTGTGCAGGTTAGTAAACCTACCTCTCTCTACTGTAAGCGGACCAGCAACGTCTGCCTGCTGCTCCTACCGTGCCCAAGTGTACTATTTGAATGCGTGTGCGAATGTGTGCTTGTCACAAAGCTTTTACTATGTTGCGGAGACGTTGAATTGAACCCCGGCCCCGCAAATACTAACAAAGAAATACTTGACGCCATCGCTAAGCTGTCGGAAAAAACGGATCACCGTCATGATGAGCTAATGAAAGCTCTTGCCGACCTAAACACAAAACAGGAGGTATTAGCGCAAACTGTCGCTGATTTAACGCAAAGGTTGTCGGCGGTTGAAGCTTTCGTTGAGTCATTTGACGGTTCTGCAGTAGCCAGTGATGTGCCACGTCTAATCACGGAAACTGTCAAGATGCAAAGCCGCGTACTGAGTGCCCGACTGGACGATCTTGAAGACAGGTCCAGACGAGACAACCTATTGTTCTTTGGTATACCGGACAGCCCTAATGAGACATGGGCTCAGTCTGAAGGCCATGCTCGTGATGTACTGTCCCGGCATCTTGACATGCCCATTTTTGACTCTGAAGTTTCCCGAGCACACAGATTAGGATCTTACGCTGATAAAAAGGCTCGACCAATTATCGTCAAATTTTCTTCGCCTAAAGTTAGAGATGCTATCCTGGCGCAGAAGCATAAGTTCAAAGGAACTGGTATATCAGCTAGTGAAGATTTTTGCAGAAGTACGCGAATCTCAAGGAGGAAACTAACAGAATTTGCAAAGGCAGCCGGGCAATCGTATTTGCTACGCGTTAACAAACTGATCATGAACAAAAAATCTTATGTTTACTGCGCAGAAAGTGACAGCGTTTGCGAAATCAATTCACCTCGAGCTCAGGACAAAGCAGCCTCTGTACCTGCATGTGCTGACACTGCGAGCACATCATAGCTACGTCCGTCTAGTTCCTGCGCAGGAAACGCCCCTTTTTTCTTTTCTAATGTGCGCAGCGTCCTGAATAAACGTGTCTTCTGCTATTGCTCCGCTGACATTGTTGGCCTGACGGAGACTTGGCTTTCTGCAAAAGTTAAAAATGAAGAAATACTGGATTGTGAGAAGTGCTATAAGTTTTACCGATGCGACCGCAACTACCGGTCTGGTGGTGGTGTTCTGCTGGCGGTTTCCGATAATCTTACTTCTCATATTATTCCTGTTCTATCTTCACTTGAGCTTGTGTGTGTGTGCGTGCTCATTGATTCTCGCGAAATAATATGTTGTGTTTGCTATCGGTCACCAACTGCATCATCATCCTTTTGTAATGACCTGCACGATGTCGTCAATCAGCTGTTTGTCAGATACCCTAGATCACCTTTGTTCATCCTTGGCGATTTCAACTTTCCCGACATCGTGTGGGAAAGAGACTCGGTTACCTTAAAACACAACTCAGCTGAAAGCAAGGACTTTTTGACTTTTTGTCACGACTTTAACTTAACTCAGCTCGTTGAATTCCCCACTCGCGTTACTCCCACTTCCGCTAGCATATTAGACCTAGTACTTACCACTACACCTGACCTAGCTGCACCCCTCACTCATCTACCGGGAATCAGCGACCACTGCATAATCCACTTCGCATTAAAAGCACGGGTTTCCATCACGAAAAAAACTAGTTATCCAAGACTATAGCAAGGCGGACTTTGATGGACTGAACAGAGATTTCCAATCGTTTATTGACTTGTTCTTTGCTGGTTTTGAGCAGCGATCAGTTGAGCAGAACTGGTTAGAATACAAGAACAAACTGCTATCCTTAATTGATCGCTTTGTTCCTAAGAGAAAAGTTCCATCGAATCCCCGTTCTCCATGGTTTAATAACACGCTGAAACGCATGCGCAATAAAAAGAAGCGGATATTCAGACGCGCAAAATTGACAGCCAGAATAGACCATTGGTCATCCTATCAGACACTTAACAGAGAGTTCTGTACTGCACTTTTGAAAGCTAAAAAAGTATTTTTCGATGAAACTCTTCCCTCGCTGCTACGCTCTAACCCACGGAAGTTTTGGAGCATTATTAGCGGAACTAAAGAGCGGTATATCCAATTAATCCAGGCTAATGTCCCAGTTGCTCTTGGCGAGTGCTGCAACGTTCTGAGTAATGTCTTTGCTGCACACTTTCATAATAGCATTCCTACGACGTTTCCGCATTTAACAAGAGCCAATTTCTTGCCGATGGACCCTGTTGTCATTGATGCAGTTGGTGTCGAAAGACTTATTGTCAATTTGAAAGTGTCGTCATCGGCAGGTCCAGATTGTATCTCATCAAAAATGTTGAAGTGTACTCAAGTTTATTCTTCTATGATATTGTCTAAACTTTTTGAACAGTCATTACAGACGTCCACACTGCCATCTGACTGGAAGGCTGGGAAGGTGGTTCCTGTGCATAAATCTGATGTACATTCCCCCAATAACTACCGTCCGATATCATTAACATCCATTCCAGTAAAAATCTTAGAACACGTAATATACTCGCACCTCATTGAATTCCTTGAATCCAATTCCTTCTTTAGCATTTATCAGCACGGATTCCGTAAAGCAGTTTCGTGCGAAACGCAGTTGCTGTGTTTTACTAACGACTTGTTTATTGACGCAGATCTTGAATTTGATACTGACTGCATATACTTATATTTCGCCAAAGCATTTGACTCCGTCTCACACGAACTACTCATTTTCAAACTTAACCAGCTCAACATTGACCCCAATGTACTTGCATGGATTAAAGAATTCCTTTCTAACCGTAGCCAGTACGTGACAGCTAACAATTTTTGTTCATCTAATTCTGTTGTAACATCTGGCGTACCACAAGGGTCCGTTTTAGGCCCACTGCTTTTCCTAATTTACATTAATGATCTTCCTTCTTGTGTTTCTTCCTCAACTGTCCGACTATTCGCAGACGACTGCGTCCTCTACCACAAAATTACCAGCCATACTGATCATCTTAACCTTCAACGCGACCTAGATAGCATATTCACATGGTGTAAGGCATGGTTCATGACACTCAATATAGCTAAATGCAAGAGCATGCGAGTTTCACGTCACACTGCCATCCACTGTCCGCGTACCTATTCCCTCAATAACATTCCATTACCATCTGTTGACAATTATAAATACCTTGGTGTTTACATATCTTCTAATCTTTCATGGAATAAGCACGTAGATTATGTGACTAACAACGCTAACCGCATGCTTGGGTATCTGCGTCGAAACTTTTCTTCCGCTCCATCGTCACTCAAGTTAACACTGTACAAAACATTGGTCAGATCAAAATTAGAGTATGCATGCGCCATATGGGACCCAACTCATGCCATTCTCATTCAAACTCTCGAAGCCATTCAGAATCGCGCAGCACGTTTCATCTTATCAAATTATTCACGTTATTCCAGTGTCACATCCATGAAGAGCACCCTGAACTTGCCTGATCTTTCATTGCGCCGCAAATTGTCTCGCCTTAACCTTTTTCATAAAATCTACCATTATAACAGCTCTTTGAAGGACGCCCTGTTTCATCCACCTCGTTTCATATCACCAAGGATTGATCATCGCTTTAAGGTCGGCCTACCATCCTGTCGCAGCCGATTGTGCAACGACTCATTTGTCCCAAGGACAAGCGCCGCCTGGAACCACCTTCCCGCCTCCATTGCCTGTATAACGAACCTTCATGATTTCAAGCTCGCTGTACAAGACGCCCTGTAATTTTTTTCTTTTTTTTCCCCTCTTAACTGCACTTATTATTTTTCACCACTCCTTTCTGTAGTGCCTTCGGGCCCTGAAAGTACCTTTAATAAATAAATAAATAAATAAATAAATAATAAATAAATAAATAAATAAATAAATAAATAAATAAATAAATAAATAAATAAATAAATAAATAAATAAATAAATAATCTGAACCATTTCACTCATGAGCCTTTGCTTGATCGTCAATGCAGTGTAATACGGGAACGAGGTGCACACTAGTTGCACTACGTTTTATGTGCCAGCGAACATAACAGACAATCTTAAATATCTAACAATAATAATTTCTGGCAGTACAGTGGTTGCAGTGCTCGGTGCCTGATCTTTCAGGGTCAGGAGCCGTACAACACAACCACTGTACAAACATGGCAACTCTTACGTATCTGTAGCCCAATGCTTGGTTTCTATTATCACCCAGACTTAAGCGTGAAGCCTACTTTCAACATGAGAAATAACCTGCGTGTGAGAACAGTCATTGTCTTGGCAGAATGTTCTGGCTCTTCACTGTTCTTCGTATCTGCATTCATCAGTGCATAATAGGAAGCATGCTTCTTCATTGCTCGATGATACTTCAGGATATGCATTTTTGTGTATGCTGCAGCTAGTTTTGACCTTTGTTGAGATGTTTGTGTTCTCATTCACTGTGATTATGGGACTGTGATTTTATACGTGAAGCACATCATGTTACTATGTGATGTTATTTATTGCACTGATGCGCAAGGTTTATTTTGTTGTTTACTACTTGGTTATTTACAATCTGATCCACCATTTATTCACCATAAGCATAGATGCCTCACTTATTTTGGCTTCACGCATCTCATTTTTAAGTTCCCTGTGTAAAGGCAAAGAGTGCCAATTGAAACTTTATGTAGTCAAGTTGGATTCTAGTCAAGTTGGATTTGACGCACTGTTGTAAAATGCAGCACATGTTTTATGAGCTTATGGTTCCTCATAGTTGTTTCGCTGGCCAGTTTTTTACGCTCGGCACGTTCTGTTAGTTTATGTATGCACCTGCTACTTTTTGCCATGATTAAACATGCTGCTTGCAATGCTCGTGTTTTTTTTTTGGTGAACAGTGCTTTAGTATTAAAACATGAGTCCTATTTTCATAGGCAGCCAATTATTTTTGCAATACCTTGTGTTTAACAGTACACTGCAGAGAAAATCTGGAATTGTGGATAAATAAACACATGACTATTGGGTTGTTGTAGTTCTTTCTCTGCTAAAGAATGAGATATAGTAGTATCAACAACACTCATTAGTCAATGCCCATTGGATGAAAATGTTTTTTTTATTGAAGGCAAAGCATTAATGTCCACGATAAACAGGTAAGTGATGAAGAATAACATGCTCCCACATTTTGGGAATAAGAGTTAGCACCAGCATTGACAACATGATGCGCAAGAATACAGCACAATGGAATGGAACATAGACATTCATGAAATAATAGAAGTCTCTGCATTGAAGTATCTACGGATGTCTTTCAAGCACGTGGACACTTAAATGTTGCCAGAGTGCCTCCTGTAGCTCTGATAGAACTCGAGAAGCCGTGGCATCATCTTGTCCAACCACAGTGAACGGTCAAACTCAATTTTTTGGCAAGTACAGTCTGTGCAATTATCTACCACAAAGTCGCACCACAGTAGTCCCGATAGAGCCATTTGTCCCTGTACTTGGTAGAAATACTTGTGAGACTGACGAAGTGCGCAATATTTTAGGAACGGGGCCACAGCTATTGCTTCTTCTAGATGTTCTCCGCGTTCTTTAGATGCAGCAAGTGTCGTTATTTCAAGCAGGCCGAAGCTTTGCCCTTCTTGAACAACGCGGTCTGGTGTAGCACCAAGAACAGGGACGCCTGGGTTTACACAAAGGCCGCAGTGGTATACACTGACTGCCGAGTTTTTCTTTTTCAAGTAGCGATGCACAGCGTTTTCGTCATTTTCCAGGCCAAAAGCCATGTGCTTAGTCTGTAAATGGCTGGTACCAAAAACCCTGCTGCAGAATTTTTCATCTGGCAATTTTTGGCGTGACATAATGTCCCCAAAGTGTGATGCAGTTAAACGCTTTGACCTGTCAAAGGTCCAAGCTGCACAGTTACTCTGTCCCCTAGTAGCTTCTTCAAGGGCCCATGCCTCTTCCAATGTCAGCGAGCAAGTGCCAATTTCATAACTCGTTGGCACGTATTCAGACCACAGAATCTTGGTAGGCAACCGCAGTGGAAGCGTGGGAAGCAGTGGTTTTTCATTCACGACGGGCAAAGGTACAGGCACAAAACAATTTTCTTCCAATACTTGACGAAGCATCATGTTTATATTGTTATCTTGCAACCCCTTGTTAAGTTCCTTTAGGTCACTTTCACTCATAATTACGGGAACATTTCTGCTTGACAGGCATCTTTGCCTTAGTTGGCAGGTGCTTTACAAACTGCTGGTCGGAAAACTTCAGTTTGCGAACATGAGCACCTTTACTACCACTTGCCCATGTTCGGGATTTTTCAGTGCATGCTACAGTCTCTTGCATACGTTGTTTGGGAACGCTTCATATCAAACATGAACCAAAGCAGGGCAGCCACGTGTTTACACACACCAGACGCACCGGCACGACACTCACAGCCAGCCTCTTTCACGTTGCCAGCTGATGTAAGTTCTGCAGCAGCCTTGTAGGGCTTCCCCACGCTGAATGAGGCTTCCACCATCGCTTTTAACACCACTGTTTCACCATCGACAGCCTTGCACAGCAGTACTTCGTGAACTTTTTCAGATTTATACATTCTGTACCCAGATACTGAGTGCTTATTCGCACCATGAGAATGCTCATGTTGCAGAATTTTTTCTTCTGAAAACCCCTTTGGTAAGTCCCTCAGTTGTTTCGTCCAAGGCCCTTTCGGCAAACGTGACAGAAACAGCTGTATGTTGTCGACAGGTTGGAGGGGCATCTGCATTTAAACGACAAATCACTGAATTAGCAGAATAATCAACTGTAATGAAACAATAGAGCTTAACCTGTAAAGTAAAGTATTGTTCAAATTATGCGCACGAACGTTCATTCTGTTATATATTCCTACACACTGTTAATTCGGAAGTCCCGACCTTTTGCGAAATCAGGTCCGAAATTCTTGAGTACATTTCCAACTCACTGTTGAGAATTAAAACAGACATGACACATAGGCAGCATCTTTTACGCTCTTTGAAAACAAATGCAGATAAGTCTACTATGAAGAATATTCTTGCTTCATGTCGCGTGACACCGTGCCCCGATTACGTGGTCTCTGCACCCAACAGCACTCACTTGATGCCTTTTTTATGAACGTGTTTGTGGCTGGCTTCTAGTACTCTCAGCGTCGCAAGTGCAAAGTTTTCTAACACGCAGCTTTTTAAAGAGGCCATTAGTATTTTCGACCTGCACAGCGTAGTTGGGCTCGAATCCATTTATTAGGGTGATTTTTGACAGCGGTTATCACGCGCGACGTACCATAGTACTGCGAATCACGGCAGCATATCACGAGTCATAGTGCCGAGCACGACGTAGTAGTAATGTAGCTGTGCGGTAATTCTGACATCAAAACAAGCGAGAATAATTTCCGCTACTAGAAAACACGATCAACGAAGCGCGGGGGGCTCGCCGCGCAAGCCATACAAAGTTTTCGATTCAATGAGCTTTTTCGCGCGTACGTGAGCTTTTTCGCGGGTCATTAAGAAATCAGGAATACTTACTCTTTACTGGCTATTATCCATGTTGCTCTGGCCGTTCCTCTTCGGTCAGTGCAGTTTGAAGCAGGGTTATCGCGACCGATATCCCAGCAACGACGCGCTCGTACGCCCGCAAGCTCGCACGCTGCAAGCGAGGCGAGCCAACGCTTCCGCGAGCAGACGACACGCCGGCGCTCCGGCTTCCCACACTGTTTTGAGGCCGCCATAGGTGGCGCGCAGGAATTTCTGGAAAGGTCTATTCACGTACTAGCTAAGCAGCACCGCCGCGCTCGGACGGACGGAGGGACTCCCATACTACGCGTTCCCATACAATGACTGAAGCGAGCACTGCAGCGCCATCACGCCATCTAGTGAGCACTTCACGAACTAGAGGCGGCTACTACAAACGGAAGATGGACAGACCCACGGCATAAGGAGCTTCGCCTATAAAACCAATTAACGCATGAGGCGAAGCGACGTGACACGAATGTCAAATCCAAGCAGCAGATGTACGTTGTGCCTCGCGAAAACGTATGGCTCCCATCATTAAGCACAGGTCATGATCGGACACGAACGAAGCCAGTCGCCCACTTGTCGCGTTAACCTTGGAGCTTCCCCAAATAGGGTGGTGGGCATTAAAGTCACCTATAATGATCCATAGGCCAGGATTCCCTGCCAGGATGTCATCCAGTCTTTCTCCATCAAATCGTGCCGCGGGTTACAAGTACACGCACACTAAAGCAAAGGTGAGGTTCTTCTTCTTTACGGTGAGGCAAAAATATTGGTTGTCATCGTGAGGTGGCACAGGCCGTATGATGTAGGTAAGCTGACGACGAATGTGTCCTGTTGTCGACAGGGTAACAAAGCGGAGTTGTTTACAAGGTCAACTGTATGGATTGTAATGCCAGCTACATTGGAGAGACCAGACAACGACTTCGCACTCGCTTCAAGGAACACACCAGGGACGTCACCAAAGCCACAGATGCAACGCCTGCTAAGTCAAAATTAGTCGACCACTGCCTGACAAAAGGACACGTGTTCTATTTCGATAATGTGACGTCGCTGGCACGGGAACTAAGATAGTGCCCAAAGAAATTTCTAGAATCATGGTTTATCCATCGCAATCAATGTGCATGCAATAGTAGTCGTGGCCTCCTGCTGGACGGAAAGATATGTTGGATTTATTCTTTCATCGGATGCCATATATGCACTTATGATGCCACCCCTAAAGGTGGCCAAACGTGTATATTCTGCTATTTTTATTGTTGAGTAAAGCCAGTGACCCAGAACGTTGAACATGGCAATTCTGGATAAACCCCTGATCGTCAAAGTGCTTAACATAATTTAAAGCACTCATGGACCACAGTATGACGCTCCGAAGCGAGAAATACAGGCAATGCAGGCCTAAACATGTCGCCTGCATTATTTGAGCCTCACATTCGCATAACAAGCCAGGCAATATAATTTTTTTATCTTTCTCACGGGCAGAAATTATAAGATAAAGGAAGACACCTTTGCGGCGTGGAACCCAGACATGGCAACATGGCAACATGGCAAAATGGATGGGTGTTCTCTGGTAGGGCGCTTCACGGATAATTATTTCTTTCTGAAGGCACACATTTACTGAGTCCATTTACACAAGACCAGCGTATATCGTGCAAATGAAATGGTGTGAGCCGCTCGTTTCTACGCATTCCTAAATTAAATGCGCTGATGTGCTTCACGTTCGGGTAGAGGCGTTCATACCAAGAACGCCAGTGTGTGGCTCATAAATTTCAATGACCCTATATTCGCCTTTCTTATTACAACAATCAACAAACTCAACAGCACGGAAGCGTTATACTTGCTGCACTACGTAGCATATACATAGGATTATACGTATACCTGTTGTTCTAGAAGTGGAGGTAGATTTGGTGTTTAAAGCTGGGCCCGTGGTAACGCGATGTGATGCTATAGACGGCGCTCGTTTCCTCGGTCTCATCTGCATCCTTGTCTATTCATTCGCTTCCTGTGGTACATGGCGCGTAGCATTGCATGTTATCACGTGTTTCCGCATTATTCTGCGAGTTGTGTATCCCTAAGGACTTCCTAAATGGCATGTTACCATAGTAGTGGTAGCTTACCTGCAGCTTACCCCTTCCAGCACCTCTCCCCCTCTTTCGTTTCTTTGGTTTCTGCCCCTCTCTTTTGCTCTTTTGTGTATACCAGGTGTCACGATGAGATCCCATAATCGCCAGAAAGGTGCTGGTTCACCTTTGCTGGAATGTGCAGGTGTGAAGGCCCCTAGAGTGGAAGAGCAATCTGCAGATCAGAGTTTTTTTTATTTTTGGTAAAGGTCGTTGGAGAAAATTAGAGTAATTTGCAAATGGTGAATTCACAATTTGCGAAAATCTAAGTAATTCGCGCTGGCGGACGGAAAGAGCATGTGTAGTGTTGGACTGGCCCTCACGTGGCCGTACCACAGTGAAAATACGCGAAGGCGACCTATGGTTTTCCTGCCTCTTTAGGCACGGAGCGGATTGGACGGATGCTGGATGGATGCTATGAGCGTCCCGTTTGTAACGGCGCGGTGACGTGTGCGCCACCAGGCTCGTAAAGAAATTTAAGAACTTTTTTCCCCGATCTTTAATTCAGCCTCATGCCTTTTAAATCTACTAATTAACCGTCCGATCAAGCGCCCCTCCTCTCTGAAGCAACAAAGCCTGGCTTTCTGTCGTTACAACGAAGCCATATATATTACTAACCGCCGCAGTTTCCTGGCGCGTCGGCGCTAAAGTTCTAGTTTCTTCAGGTTAACCTCGAGATGCCTGAGACACAGTGCCAGGGCACGCGCTACGCTGCAACGGCAAACAACGAATAAATGTAATGATAAAGGTCTTATGACAGTCACATATTCTCAGTCACATCATCATGAGCCTACCTTATGTCCACTACACGACGAAGGCCTATCCCCGTGCCCTCCATCCTTTCCTCTTCTGCGCGAGCTGATTCCATCTTATGCCTGCGAATTTGGCAAAATTTTTGTCACAGCACGTTGCTCTCTGTCCTCCACGGCTACGCTTTCCCCGTCTTCGTATCCATTCTGCCGATATACTGGCCATCGGTCATCTATAGCCTTCTCATTACATGGCCGGCCCTTCACTATTTGTATTCTTAACGTGGTTCGAACGTTGACGAGTTCATTCACAATCTGGCGTTTGATACCACACTGGCCTCCACCGCGTCACCTCTGAGGCGTGTGCTGGATACATTCCCTGTTCATCCACGGAGTGCAATGCCTTCCTCGCCAGTATCCGTAGTGTCAAGCTGACCTCAGTGTGGAGCCCAAGCAAGAATTTTCGATATCACGGAACCCATTCGCACTTCGATTGACCGTTGAAGTTGAGGTAAAATTTATGTGCACCATCATAACGCGGGAATGCTCGGGCTAAAAGTGAAAATCAATTCACTTGAGAAGCGCCCGAGCCCCCATATGCAAGGCACACAGAAAGGGCTAATTTTACACTAACAAGACATTTTAACCGTTTCACACTGCAGGTCAACCTCCAATGTTACATAATACGAACAGCTTGGCAAAAATATCAATTACAAAGAAACACTAACATCACTGGAAGAACAACGCACTGACATCATGGGATGAAACACTCTCGTATGTCACGTATGCAGCACTTTTCCACATGAATCTCTTGGAAAATCAGTTTGTTCAACAGAACTGCAAGTGCATGACGTAACATTTGCTGTCCATGCTGAGTACGACAAAATGAAACGTACCAATACTGCTTGCTGCGAAATGGATGTCCAGAGGTATTCGTTTTAAGTGATATGCTTAGAAATGCATGGTCGCAGATAAAAAGATTTTTTTTTAGCCCATACATAAAAACTTGTAAGGTTTGGTCACGGGAACAATCTTAAACAGTGTGTGCATTGTAATCAGCATTCGCGATATGACGTAACGCCTTCTTTTGTAGCACATGTATTTTGCTAATGTTAGATGATGTGGTATCTTCCCAAACCAGAAAGCAATACTTAAGGTGCGATAAGGAGATTGTATTATAAATAGACAATTTTAGGGATACGGGAACGTATAAGCGAAATTTCGCTAGAACATCTACGCACCTATTTAGGCGTGATATAACTCAGCTAACATGGGGATCCCAGGTCATGTTTTGATTGAAAAGTATTCGTAGAGTTTATACGGTATGCACTATATCGGTGTAATCGTCGTCAAACTTTATCATTGGTTCTAAAATAAGCGAGCTTTGACGCGCATGGAACAGCACCACCTTTTTTTACAGCGTAAGCTGTTATGAGATCACAACAACGGCGCCGTAGTTGTCTGCCGCCGCCGCCGGTGTCCGCCCGTGTCCGTAACCAATATCGCTCCTCGTGAAGAACAGGACAACTGCTGCCATCTATTGGCGCTGATTTCCTCCGCATAGACTTCGCAATGTGTTTTTACGAAGCGCTGCCTCGTGAAGCAGTTTTGTCGTATCGCTCCATGCATCACGCGACAGGCGACGTGCGCAGCCCCGACAGCAACCTGACATGGCTCTTCGATATACCTGATGGCGCCTCCTCGCAAGATGCGGACCGCTGCTGAAGACGGTGAATCGCAGAGTTACGCGCGCGGCTGCAGTAGGGCGACGTCGGACACAGCAGACCGCTGTGCAGAGAGGAGCCCGAACCGCAGAGTTATGGCGCAGGGGATACCCACCGCCTGTACTTGCACTAGTTTCCCCAAGCGTTTACACTGGCCTCTAGGAAGGTCGCTCCTTCAGCTTACGCTGTCACTGTCCTGCGATTCCGCGCAGGCCTGGCTCTTTTTGAATTTATTAACAGTTGGCAGCGCTCCATATACTAACTTTTTACCATTGTTTCGTTGATCACTGTTAGGATATATAGGCTTGGGGAGCAGGAGGCTCAAAGAGACGAGTCAGACTCCTCCGAGGACAGCAGGGAAGAGACGCGAGGTGGCACAGCGCACGGACATGTATTGGAGCGCAAAAACACAGAGAAACAAAAAACGTAGTTAAAGAGGAGCACACACGAAGCGCAAAACTAGACAATGTCCGCACGACGTGTTGTACATGGTCTGTACAGCAAGAGTTCAAAAGAGTTCAAACGCTCAAGAAGGCTCACGCGTTCCGGCTCGCCGACGGCGTTCACCCAGCGCCTGTCGAAGGCTCTTGGGAACGGCGAGGCTGGCACCAGAAGTGTTGTGGACGAAGGGTCGACGAAGACTCCTAGTCGTCTGCTGGGCGTCCGGAGCAGGAGCCTTCGGGCGTTGGCGCTCGACAGGATCCCTCCGACAAATGCTGGTCTCCCGGGCGTTGACGCCCGACCAGGCCAGAGCATCTTCTCAGCTCCGATGTCTTCCCTCGTCCGCCTTAGTCTCGTTCCTTTTTAGGGGCGAAGCTCCTTAAAGCGGCACCCGTTCGTCCCTCGTCGTCGTAGTTGTAGTCGTAGTGCGTAACCAGTCTTACGCTTTGACCTCCAAGGTGGTGCCGGTT
>JABSTT010002836.1:0-53741 GCA_013339685.2 Hyalomma asiaticum
CCATTTCATCCACTACAGCAGCCTGTGTCTGCCACACTGACACTGTATACCCCTGATAGTACTCCAATGTTAAGTGCTGTACTCTGAAAGCCATACATTAGAGCAGGTATGCAGCCTTTGCTGTACTTGCACAGCTATACTTCTCTTATTGATGAATACAATCCAGAACTGCCCTGCTGACAATGAATGCGGAGTGCGGACACTTAAAGGGGCCCTGAAACGCAAATTACGCAAGTTGCTTTTATTGTATGTTTGCTTGATGCATGACGCCAGTGAAAGTAGCCCCAGTGAAACTGGCGACGTCAAAGCGTGCTATATTTTAATTTGTGCATGAAGTCAGCTTCCGCATGGAGTGCAGCATCATACATCAGCCGCGTTTCTTCGAGTGGATGTCACGTTGCTGTACATGTTATGCTGAGGTTCTGACTGGCCGGGAACAGTCAGGGAATAAAAATATCCATTGCACATGCTTACGATGTACTGACTCTAAGCAATTTTAAATCAGTTTTAAATGTAAACATGTTTTATGCTTAATAAATCTACTAAATGGCACAAATTTATGCATCACAACTTCATTTTGTGTGTAACTGACACAAGGAACGCTGTGTGGCCCATGTTGTTGCTGTTGTAGGAAGGCCACAGAGGGCAGCACGTTTCTGGTACAGCAAGATGAAAGCTGCGTTTTGATTGGAAGCAGCGAGGCAGGTCTCTGGGTGAGTGAAATGGGGGTGAGGATGCCGATATCCCTCGTCTGCTTTTATTTGGAACTTGTAAGATGAATAACTTCAGTTTACCCACATCGATCTTGAAAATTCTTCTTGCATTTACAACACAAAGAACCTGTTTTGAAGCAAAACTCAATGAGTAAATATGGTTTCAGGGCCCCTTTAAAAGGACAGTCAAGATTCCCTTATGAGTTGTTGAATGGCAAATTTAATTTGGACGCTTCTTCATACTATTGGGACAAAGCAAACATACTTAGTAATTGCAAGAAACGAAAAGGAACAGAATACTCAATCAGCGAGGATTTTTCGCCTCCAGTAAGAGAAGTTAGAAAGAAGCTGTGTGAAAGAACGAAGGGACACAGAGAACAGAAAGACAAAGTTTTCTTATCTTATGACAGAGTGAAAATTAATAATTGCCTGTACACTTGGGACGAGCAAACCAATGGCATTGTGGAAGTTGCAAAAAAAATTGGCAGATCCCACGTGCAGTGGGAATCAAGGAAATGCGAAGCACGCATAAGGAACGTAAAATGGATTTGAATTGTTGTCTCGCTATACCGAGTTTGGTACATCTGAAGTTAACGAAACGGCCGCAAGAGCACGATGACTGTGGCATGTACACCGTGCCGCTCATACACGCATGTCATCATTCTACCGTTATGACCTGTCGTTTACGTTCGTCATGCAGTCGTGTTGTGCCATAGCAATTTTGGTTTACATCCCAATAAGGAAACGAGTGGCATGTGGATCATGCCGCTCATGACATGCATGTCACGATTTTCATGTTATGACCTGTCGTTTATGATCGTCATGCAGTTATGTTTGCCAAACCAATTTTCGTCAACATCCCATTAACGTAACGGCAGTATAGCGCCAGGACCATGGCATGTAAATCATGCTGGTCATGACACGCGTGTCATGATTCTAATGTTATGACCTGTCATTTACGTTCTTCATGCTGTCGTGTTTTGCCATAGCAATTTTGGTATACACCCCATTAACGAAATGCCTGGCATGTAAATCATTCCGCCCATGACATGCATGTTATGCTTTTCATCTTATGATCTGTCATTTACGTTCGTGATGTAGTCATCTTGTGGCAAGCCATTTTTCATATACATCCCGTTAACGAAACGCCTGGCATGTAAATCATGTCGCTCATGATATGCATATCATGATTTTCATGTTGTGACCTGTCAGTCATGCTCGCCATGCAGTCATGTTGTGGCATACCAATTTTCGTATACATCCCATTAACAAGACGGCCAGGAGCGCACCAAGACCGTCACATGTAAATCATCACTCATGACATGCATGTTATGATTTTCGTGTTATGACCTGCAATTTATGTTTGTCATGCAGTCATGGTGTGGCATGCCAATTTTCGTATACGTCCCATTAACGAAACGCGTGGCATGTAAATCATGCCGCTCATGACACGCATGTGATGATTTTCATGTTATGACCTGCCATTTATGTTCGTCAGGCAGTCATGTTGTGGCATACCAATTTTTGCCTACATCCCATTAGCGAAACGGCCAGGAGCGCATTAAGACCGTGGCATGTAAATCATGCCGCTCATGACATGCATATCACCATTTTCATGTAATGTCCTGTCATTTATGTTCGTCATGTAGTCATGATGTGGCATACCAATTTTCGTAAACATCCTATTAGCGAAACGGCCAAGAGAGCACGAAATCGTAGGCGGCTAGATAGATAGATAGATACGCTGAAACTCGCCGAAGTTCTCTAAGAAATGCTTCGCATTTAAAACGTAAGCAAGGACAACAGGGAAGCCAAGTGAACTCGGAGCCGTCCTCGGCCCTAGTGGTCCTTAACAGGAACATGCGCACCCTTTTGAATGAAACTGAACAGTTCAAAGCGATTCTGATAGCTCTCGAACCAGACATTATCTGCGTGACTGAGACTTGGCTGCACTGTGATATTGGGAACTGTGAAGTGGCTCCACCGGGCTACTTCATTGTACGAAAAGACAGGCTTACTAGAGGTGGTGGTGTTGCCTTGCTCTTAAGGCAAGGCATAAGTTACACAGTCATGCCAGACGTTCCGGGTGTAGAGGCGGTCTGGTGTAGGATTCAGCTGGGCCAGAACAACGTCTGTGTTGGTGCGGTATATAGGCCCCCCCTAGCTGAAGCGTCGTATCATGAACAGCTTCTAGAATATATGCAGAAACACATGATGGGGAACGCCATAATAATGGGAGGGGACTTCAATCTCCCAGATATTAACTGGAACTCTCTAAGCCCATCTAACACGATAAACAATATTCTACTGAGCCTTATGTTTACTTTCAACCTGACCCACGTTGTTTCCGAGCCTACCCGTATGCACCTCAAGCTCTATTTTATATCTTGTTTTCCTGAGTGATTTCTTTCTGAAGGGGGACTATATCATCCAAGTTCTTGAAGGAATATCTGACCATGATATGGTTCTTTGTATCCTGACTGTTCCAAAAAAAATCAGTCCGCGTAGTTCTAGAAAACCCGTGTATGCATTTAACAAGGCAGATGACGATGCTATCATGACCTACCTTGCCCATGAGTGCCACGATTTCTGCGAACTGATTTTAGACGGGTCGGTCAGCATTGATGAGATATGGCTACCGTTCAAAGCCCATGCCATTCACTTAAAACGTAGAATAAAAAGGCTGAGAAAATCTAATAAAGTATGCCCAGTTCCAAACATCTGCCAAAAAATAAACTCGCTAAACTGGCTACTGAAAGAAGAAGTAAATATGGCAAGACAACGCTTCTGCAGTACAACGCTTAGCAACTTTATCAAACATTCACCCCAGAAATTCGGGTGTTATATCAGCCGCTTCTGTCACTTCTGTTAAAATTAGATGATAAGAAGTCCAGCGACCCAGACGGAATCCCGAATTGTTTCCTGAAATGGTACGCCGAACCTGTAAGTAAATACCTTTGTCTTCTGTATAACAAGTCAGTTTCAGAACAATGCCTGCCAGCCGAATGGAAAATGGCAAAAATAGTTCCAGTCTACAAATCTGGTAATACTTCTTGTCAGTCAAATTACAGGCCTATTTCCCTCACATGCACTTGCTGCAAAATTTTGGAACATATTATACTAAAATCTATCACTCAATTTGTTGAGGCAAACAATATTCTTCATCCTTATCAACTTGGCTTCAGGGCTGGTCTGTCTACCGTTACCCAGCTTGTTGAAATCCTACATGATCTTGCTAAAGGAATTAACGACCAGACACAAATAGATATAATCTTCCTAGATTTTTCTAAGGCATTCGACCGTGTCTGCCATGCTAAACTTCTACTTAAGCTTAAATATGTACTAGGGGATGGATCAATTTTTCGCTGGATTAAATGCTATTTAACTGACCGTTGCCAATTCGTTCAGCTAGGAGCCAGCACTTCTGAAATTATGCCAGTCCTTTCTGGAGTACCGCAGGGTTCCGTCCTGGCCCCTATCCTGTTTCTTTTGTTTATAAATGACATAACTTGCCCACTCCAATCCAAAATTAGGTTATTTGCAGACAACTGCGTCCTGTATAGACAAGTACTAAGCCAGCAAGACCAACTTAGCCTTAACAATGATTTTGGCTTGTTAGCACAATGGTGTGAAAACTGGCAAATGGCTATTAATTTCGAAAAAAACAGTGGCAATGACGGTAACCAGAAAGGAATCCACATTTTCCTTTCTGTACGGCTACAATAGCATCATTCTTAAAGGTCCCATGACACCAAAATTTCACATGCAAGATGCTTGCGTTAATTGGTTTTCCTGTATACGAAGGCAACCTTGACCGAGTGTTAGCGGCGAACGTCGCCTCTAAGTAATTTTAATATGGTTTCAAAGTAAGCGGGAATGCTCATCCGAGCTTGCAGCACCTTGCGACATCGCCACTAGTGTGACGCAGTTTGTGGGCCATCTGTGACGTTTCACTTCTGTAAGTTGATATCATGACGTCACAGAGAGACACGAGCGCGCCGCGCAATGGCCTCCGAGCATGGCCTCCGAGATCAGCTGCCGCAGCCGATCGCGGTGGCCACGCCAAAAGCCGTATTTTTTTGCTTCTTCTCCGTGTTGGTCGCTCAAGCATACATTGTACACACGCTATGATGCAAAGCGGGTGTGGCGAGCAGACGAATTCAGCAACTGGTCTGGCGCTCGCGCTCTCCGCAACGTCACCGAATCTTGAGCTCACGCGATCAGTGCCTGCGCTCACTTCCGACAGCCTCCGCGCTAGCCCCGCAGTGCTAGTTTCTTGCAGTTCTTGGCGCGCGTTTCAAAGCTTCATTAAAACTGAACAAAATTAATGATGCTGTGACTAATTATACTTCACGCTGGAAAATTTGCCACTCCATGCCGCGATTACAAGACACTGTTCTGCTCATTAGAACATAAAAGTCCTCAACAAAAAAATGGCTGTCATGGGCCCTTTAACACCATCACTCCGTATAAGTACTTGGGCGTCGTCATATTGTCAGATTTAGGATGGTCGGCACATGTGGAACACGTCACAAGCAAAGCGATGCGAAAGCTAATGTTTTTAAAGCGGTCGCTACGATACTCTACAAGGGAAGCCAAGCTTCTGGCCTATGTGACAGTTATACGCGCCGTCTTAGAGTATGTTCCGTATACCGAAAATCACATAGGTACTATCGAGGCTGTCCAGCGCAAAGCCGTGCATTTTATCTGTAACAGATATAGGCGCACTGACTCGCCCACACAAATGCTATCAGAGATCGGTCTTCACACGTCAGCCAGTCGTGCGATGTTGCCCCGCCTCAAATTTATGTACCTCATCATACATAGCAAAGTTAAATTGGAACCAACCACCTACATTTCTTACAACACTACCAGGGAAACCCGTCATAAGCACAACCTTACACTCAGCGAATACATTTGCGCCAACAATACATTTAGTTTTTCCTTCTTCCCGCGGGCTATTCGGTAATGGAACACTTTAGCTGAGACGGTGGTCGCACAGTCCACTATCGACAAATTTGTTGAACTTGCTGGCGAAAGTGTGCTATCAGCAATACGTTAGAAGAGTTATTGGTGTTGTGTATATTTTGTCCTTTTCTTTTGTACATTTGAAATTTGTGACATAAATGGTGGTAATTGTTTTCAACTAATTGTTTTCTTTTTCCCAAACAACCCATGCATTAACAAGTACAAATATGCATTTCTCATGCACACAATAAAAGATTGGAATAGCTCTGGTCTGGAAGTCTTCAGTGGCTTTGACAGCTTTTCTTCTTTCTAACAAATATCTGGAGTTCTATTTTCCATGAGTTGGAACTAGTATTGCTTGTAAATCTCCTTGCATTGAATTTTTTTTTATAGCAAGGCTGTACACCATAACACTTGGGTACAGGTCAAGAATAAAGCAGCGTCTTCTCATCAAAAGACTCCCCCCCTCACCCCAGTGGTGCCTCTCTGTCAACGTGACATCACGGCAGACTGCCTCCACACCGCGCTCCGATTTCTCTATTTAGCGCGAAGCGGAGGTGGTCTGTTGTGGCGTAATGTTGACAGAACAAGACCATTAGCTGGAGGGAAGTCCTTTGACGGACAGATGCCACTTTTTTCTTGACCTGTACCGGAGAATAGGGTCCAGGAAACTTTCATGTTGTTGTTTCAAGCAGACACACCAGTTGAAGATAGCATCACGGGATATAGCCAGCGTAGCACGGTGGAGAGGAGATGCGCACGGCACAGGGAGCGTCGAGCATGAATTGAAGCCACATTTTTTTATTTCACAGTGACAGTGGGATTTCCACCCCTGCTGTAGGTAGAAATCCTATTATGTAACAGCTGTACAGATTTACAGTACAGTATACTGCCAATAATTCAAGTCGGATAATTCAATCTTCTGGTTCATTCAAACAAACATAAAATTTTTCATTGGATTGCTATGTTTTCCATGCATTTAAAAGCTGCTCATTTGAAATGGCAATATTCGATTAATTTTGCTAATTCATACTTTTTGCTTATCCTTACCAGAAATAGCACCTGCTTTGGTTCATTCTAGCTGAACATTCATGTTTACGTATTTTTTTAGCAGTCCCAAATAAAGCTGACTGCCTGTCACGACTTGTCATAGCATTCAAAACCACTAGAACTAGAAGAAAAATAGAAGTTACAGTAGAATCTCGGTGATACGAACCCGGCTGATACGAATATCTGTCTGATACGAATTCGTAAAATTCCCCGGCTGAATTGCATTGTGTACAATGAGTCAAAATTCGGATGTTCCGAACACCTTTTGCACGTGTTGGCAGCGACGCTGCCACACTGGCTAGCGTTGAGCAGCCGCGGCAGCCTCATGAAACCCTGCCACCTGTTAACCATTTCCGGGGGGATCACGCGCTCTTTCGTTCATCTGGACGTTGTGTGGCTCTACAGGCTATGCGACCGTGCTGGAGGCACCAAAACTTCAAACAAGGCTTTGATGTTCGTTGCCGCGCTTGCGCGTCATGTGCCAGACTTGCTTCCGAAAGTAAATGACTGCATTTACTTTAAGCTCAGCCCCTTTACGTCTCGTGCAACGCAGCAGTAACAACAGTCCTCTTGAGCAAGCCTCCACAACGAGTGCGAAACGAGCTCCCAGGCTGGTCTGCATGAGCGCGACGTCTCCAAGTGGCCCGCGGCGATTGCTCTCGCGGCAAACCCGGCGGTTGCGTTTCTCAGCCTGCTTGAAAACGCGTGCCTCTGTGTGTTCGGGTCGTGACAGCAGTACCGGTTTGGGATTCCGCAGCATCAGCGAGGCTGGCAAGGCAAGCACAAGCTCTCTCAGCCGTTTCTGGCACCTGTCTCGTCAAGTCCTCCTCCTCCCCCCCACCTTTCTTTATTTTTCTTTTTTTTTGCGACATCTCTTATTACTGGTTCGTTCATCCTGCAAGCCAGCCAGCGCAAGCCTGTAGGGCCATTGATATCGTTCTCTCGTGTGGGTGCATTTTCTTTGTGTGCATCGTTGTGAGTATCAATCGCATCAGCCTGAAAAGGTACTGCAACTGAGTGCTACGTCGCGGAAGCGGAAGGCGCTGTCTTTCAAGGACAAGCTGGAAATTTTAAAGAAGGTGGATGAAGAGCCCAAGAAACGGCAGATTGATATGGCCAAGGAGCTAGGCCTGCCGCTGTCTACATTATCCACGATCGTTAGTCAGCGTGATCAAATTATGGCAGAATGTGCAGCGATTCTGAGTTAATGCCAAAGAAGCAAAGACTGAACGCCATGTCAAGGTGGAGGAAGTACTACTGATGTGGCTTAAGGAGGTTACCGCGGCTGGCGTCAACGTTGATGGAAAAGTTCTTCGCGAGAAGGCAGTGGACATCACACAGACATTGGGAATTGAATCGGTGGATTCACTGATTTAAGGCACGGCACAACCTTTCATATAAAACCGTTATCGGCGAAGGGAAAAAGGCTGACACCTCCGTTGTGGAAGACTGGATGACAACCATGCTGCCGTCTTTGATCGCGGGATACGAAGGTCGCAATGTCTTCAATACAGACGAGGCAGGGCTATTTTACAATCTTCAGCCTGAAAAGAGTCTGTGCTTCAAGGGCAAAACCTGCCAGGGCACACAGAAAAGCAAGCAGCGCGTTAAGGTTTTATTTTGCTGCAACACGGACTGCTCTGAAAAGATGCCACTGACCGTCATTGGCAAATATCAAAAGCCCTCACGCTTTAAGGCAGCTGGTAGGTTGTCCTGCACTTATAGGGCTAATAAAAAGGCGTGGATGACGTCGGCCCTGTTCATGGAGTTCATCACATATGTCGAACAAAAACAAGAAGACTGTTTTGCTGATGGACGAGTGTGCAGCCCACCCGAAGAAGATGACGCTACAGAGTGTCAGTGTGGTGTTCCTGCCCCGGAACGCTACGAGCCACTTACAGCCACTGGATGCTGGCATTATAAAAAACGTTAAGCATCATTTCAAGGGCTTGCTCGTGCACCGCCTTCTCGCGAAAATTGACCGGAAGGACACACTCTTCAGATAAGTCTTCTGGACGCCATGCATTTTATTGAAATGGCCTGGGATTGCGTCACCCCAGTAACAATCGTCAATTGTTTCGCGAAGTGCGGGATTTTCAAATCCGTAGTGGCCACCACCTCGTAAGTGCCAGACTAGATTCCTGAGGATGTTTGGAGCCAGCTTGGCGTCGACTGTTGTGCCGATGATTTCGTCACCGTGGACGACGCACTCGCCGCCTGCGGTCTGCACACAGTGCAAGATGTTGTGGAGGAAACGTCATCGCAGCCTGGCACTTCTAGCAGTGACGAAGATGATTGCAATAGGTGACGAACAACCACCGATGGCATCTGAAACGATGCATGCGCTTGATATTCTGCGTCGTGGTGTGACTTCCGAGTCTGTTCGTGAGAACACCGCAGCGCAATTCTTTAGCTTTGAAAATTCGCTGCTGGCCGATCTCACGGCTAAAAAGACCCAGAAGGATGTACGTTTCTATGCAAATAAATGTTCTGTGTGTATGTTGTGGTTTGAAAACGGATTTCGCTAGTTGTTTTGGTGATACAAAATTTCGGGTGATACGAAAATTTTCGTGCACCCTTGAGATTCGTATCAGCGAGATTCTACTGTACAAACATTTAGGTGTCAACAGTTCACGTCATGACTGGCCATTTCTTGTTCCTGCTGGTGTGTTGCACTGAGGCATACTTCTGCCTGCATCTGACAATTAAAGCAAAATTCTGAGGCCCCCGAAGCTTGAATGATAGAGTATCTACCATAGCAGAGTACTCATTCTGGAAGAAACAGCAGGTGTGCACTGACCTGGGGCAGGGTGCCCTTGACGAGAGCGGGGATATCGTCGCTGCCATAGCCCAAGGCAGCGAGTCCGTTGTCCACCTTCATGTCCTGCATGTACTTGCGCAGCACGTCAGCCAGGGCCCGGCCAGCGTCTGCTTCCTTTAGATTGGTCACGTCACCCCCTGCAGCGGATGGGCGGTGCCACTGAGTTTTGAAGGAGTACTGACACGATTGTGAGGTGGCACGACAGGGACATTTTTTTCGTGTTTTGGCATGCAGTGTTAACAGCCTCCACACACCAGAGACAAGCGATATGTGAATTCAATATGACACAGAAATAGGTTTGTCATATCCAGTAGTTCATTATAAGTGTACATATGCAATACTGTTTTATTGGCAATACAACTTTTTGTTTAATTCGTTATACAGTCGACTCCCGTTAATACGAAGTTGGGGACCGCAAAAAACTTCGAATTAAACGAACTTCCGATTAATCACAGGGGGCAAGAACAGACATATTTATTAATTCATTGGAAAAGAAATCGGTTATTGCCGTCTGCTTCTGCTTGCGGCGTCTTGCCGCGGAGAGCAAGTTCTGCAGGCTGTAGACGTGGCCGAGTGGTTCCTCGGCGTTGCTCTCTGCAGCAAAAAACCGCTGTGCGAGGGCAAGGCCCACAGCTACATCAGCATCCGTAGGTTGCGGCTCGCTAAAAACATTGTCGTCCAAGACACTTTCGTCAGCGGCCTTGTTGGGCCGAACGATCTCGAGTATTTCGGTGTTGTCAGCGTACCACACACTTCAACTTGACTCAAAGGCAATGTATTCTCCGAAAGGGGCGTGCACCGAGAGCTGGTTTAAGACTATCGTCGTCAAGTTCAGTTGTGTGCGCTTCCCCCGCTGGAGAAGACGAACCACCTCCATCTCTCGAGGCACTTGCACTAAAACCGCAGCCCTGAAGCAGTTCACAATCGTCTCCTCTTTAACGCGACCTCATGCTCACGCTAGCATGTGGATAGCACTGAGGAGGCTCACCTCGTACTGCGTGGAGTTATCCATGCACAAAAGCATCCGCTCGAGAAGGTGCTTTCGGTACAGCCATCCATCGTACGAAGAAAAGCTTTCAATGCCTAAAATCGCCGCAAGTGATAAGGCTTTTGCCGCTACGATATCACCACTTAGCGGATGCTGGTTGCTCAAGGCCTCCCTAATCCAAATGAGTAACGCTTGCTCTAACTCTGAGTGGGCACCGGTGCGCATTCTCTTGCGTGACATTTTAAATTGGTCGTTCTCAAATGCTTCGAGTACTGAGCGCTTGTTCTTGGAAGTTCGAAAGAGTGTTAGGCTTGATGCCGTACTTCCTTGTGATGTCCTGCTTGGCGGTGCCTCCTTCCTCAACTTCTTTCAAAATCTTTCGTCGCCAAGTCAAGCGTACGATAAGGTCCGCCAGTTGCCATTGTCGTGACTGTGCCACGATGCCAGTGGGCCGATTCACTAACACTCGGGGAAACAAACAGAGAGGCCTAGAACATCAACTGGCCATGCGAGGCTGCGATTGCACTGGGCGGATGGGCTAACCCTGCCGCCTCATCATTTTTGGCGCTGTCGTCAGCTGCAATGCCGATGGCGCCGGTACCTAACATTGACGCTTCATGAGCTGTGGCGCTGTAGTCAGCTGCGATGCTAGCGATGTAAAATCAGCACACAAAGCTGTTTTTCACTTTACGTAATTTCTCAAACATTACGATCATCTCGAGCCATAAGATTGAGAAATAACTTCTAATTAACCGACACTTTAGACTTCCAACTTCCAATTACCGAGCATTTTCTTCTATTGGTTTGCATGCAAAACTGACGGGACCCCGACTTCACTTCCGATTTACCAAAAACTCCAATTAAGCGACTTCGAATTATCGGGAGTTGACTGTAACCATTATTTCGTTATATCTGAATTCGCTATAGTATTAAGGTTCGACTGTATGTTAATGCTTTCGTCAACCAGCATTTGCTAACCAGCCCCACGGGAACTGACAATACCACAACGCGTGAATGCAGGGACTTGAAAATCATCGAAACTGCTGTTGGAGCCACTAGACAACAATGAAATCTGCGCACACTATGTCCAAATGACAGCAGCCAACAGATTACGCTACGACTCCTTCACAAGGCATTGCTGACGCACCTGAAGTTGACAAGTCTCTGCAACCGCCTCTAGACAATGTACTTGTGCAAGGGTGCGCGTGATTGGGCTCTTCTCTCTCTCTTCCTCTATTTTTCCTTCTATATCACCCCTTTATCCCTCTCTCAGCACAGGGCAGCAAACCGGACACATGTTTGGTTAACCTCCCTGCCTTTCCTTACCTCTCTTTCTCTTCACAAGCTTTTCCCCATGTTACTTGAACATATGTAAGGCTGTGTTGGCATGCCACTTATGAGACAGGCCCCTTGAATGCGAAACTGAAAGAGGGTTTTTTAAAAGCTGTACTGAAACATATTCATCAAGTTCCAAGGGACTGTAATACTACTTTTAGAGTTCTCAACACAAGTGCTTTTATTTAGAGCAACAATACAAAAACATCTAAAATTCCTGTCAGTACTCCCTTAAAAATATGTGGAAACGATTGACAGTCATTGTCAGTGTAAGAACAAAGCGAAACACTGCGAGAAGTTAGCTGTTTTATCAGAAGAATGTGCCATTAGGAGCATATCTGTTACTGAATGAGGACATTTGGGTAGCGCTCATTGTTTAATAAGGTTATAGTATCACGGAGAAGAGTATATTTGTTACAGTATCATGCATAAACTTGCATCATAGTATACTGTGATGCAAGTTTATGTAGTGCAGCCCTTCCTTTTGCCAGGGGGTGGGCATGCCATTTTTTTTACATGCCCACACGAAAACTTTCTTGAAGATGGATCAACATCGAAATTGCTGCAACTTGCAGGCCACCAGTTGCTGATGCACAGTCGAACACTGCGCATGCCTCTTATCTTTCTTTCGTCCTTCTCCCCCACCCCGTTTTCCTTTAAGTTAGCGTGCTTCGAGTAAACGCACGTCTTTTGCTGGTCGACGCCTGTCCGTTCATTGCGGTGCGGCCTGGCCGCCCGCGTTTGCAACAGTGGCGACGAGAACTTCTTTCACGGACGACCAAGACGACAAAAAGGAGCCACGGAGCACCATGAGTCAAGCGCTACCGGAGTTCAGCGAAGACAGAGATAAGTGGTCGTCCTACCTTATCAAAGCTGAAGCTTATTATGAAGCGAATGAAATCACTAATGATTCTAAGAAGAGAGCATTGCTTGTAGCCGCACTTGGATCGAAAACAATCGATATTCTGTGTGGAAGACTTGCGCCGGAGAAGCCGAGCACGGCAACGTATGAGCAAGTTGTGAACGTGCTGAACGATTATTATGATCCTACTCCCCATGAAATTGCAGAAAGTTTCAAGTTCTTTAACCGATGTCAGCAGGAAGGCGAGTCAGTTCATGCATTCATAGTAGAAATCCGGAGGCTTGCCCAAAACTGCAATTTCGGCACAATGAGGGACAGGATGTTAAGGGACCGGATCGTATGCGGAGTGCAGTCAAAGAATCTTCAAATGCAGTTGTTGTCGAAGAAAGAATTGACTCTGAAGGAGGCGGAGTTACTGGCGCTGGCAGCAGAAAGCGCAGAACAAGATGCAAAACTTATGGGCACGGCGTCGGCAGAGCAAGGAACTATTTTAAGGTTAAAGCAACAGCAGCAGTCGGCATCTCGGAAGTTCGAAGGTCACAGCAACGGGAAACAGTGCAAATGCTGTGGTAGATCGAGTCACCGCCATACGGCATGCCCAGTCCGCAAGCGCAGGTGTTTCAAGTGCGGCCAACAAGGGCATTTGGCTCGGATGTGCGAAGAGCACAAAACCACGAACCGAACGATGGCCGTGATAGCACAGGGCACAAGTAGTGAAAGCGACAGTGATGCGTCGCAAATTTGGTCTGTAACCACTGCTACTACGCTGGTACCACCCATTCAAGAAGTTTTCAAGTGGAATGGCGTGGAAATAAATATGGACATAGACACTGGCTCTCCAGTCTGTGTGGTACCGAAGAACGTCTACGAAGGACACCGTCAGCAGTGGCCACCGCTACAGGAATCAAAGATTAAGCTGTCTTGTTATATTGGAAAGCTCCCAATTCTTGGAGTACTGCCTCTGCAAGTTTCCTACAAGGCGGCAAACGTTCCGTGCAGTTTAGTGGTGTTAGGCTGCCATGGTCCTAATCTCTGTGGTCGTGACTTGTTACAGAAGCTGAATGCCGAAGGGCACTCCCTCTGCCATGTTGCTGCACTCGCCGTTCCGAAGAGTGCGGACACTACCATCAAAGAAGAGTTCGCAGACCTGTTCACGGAAGGCCTTGGACTCGTCAAGGGACCACAAGCGCGTCTTCTGATCCGGGATGGAACATCGCCTAAATTTTGCAAGGCAAGGAAAGTTCCGTTTGCGTTGCGCGAAAAAGTTGCGAACGAGTTGGACAGGTTAGTGGCCGAGGGAATTTTGTCACCCGTATCGCACTCTGAATGGGCCACGCCGATAGTCCCGGTGCTAAAAAAGAATGGGGCAGTAAGAATATGTGGCGATTTTGAAGTCACGATAAACCCCGTGTGTGAGGTAGAACACTACCCGCTGCCCGTGATAGACGACATGTTTGCTAATTTGCGTGGTGGCGAGCAGTTCAGCATCCTAGACTTGAGAGATGCATACAACCAAATACCCTTGGATGTAGACTCCCGAAAATTGGCGGTTATCAACACTCACAAAGGGCTGTTTCGATACAACAGGCTGCCTTTTGGTATTTCTTCAGCACCCGCAATTTTCCAGAAAACAATAGAAAGCATCTTGCAAGGCCTAACGGGAGTGCAGGCATACCTAGACGACGTCCTCGTGTCCGAGAAGAGCGGAGAGCGCACGAACTTAAGAGCCGTGTTACAACGTTTCCGTGAACATGGTATCAAGCTGCGTTTGGACAAGTGCCGTTTCCATGAGCCATCCGTAGCTTATCTTGGCCATCGTATCGATGCGAAGGGTTTACACCCATTCGAGAAAAACGTCGAGGCTATCAGATTAGCCCGCGAGCCGCGGAACGTCAGTGAACTTCGTTCATTCCTAGGCTTGATAACCTTTTATAACAAGTTCATGCCTAACTTATCTACGATGCTCGCACCATTGTACAAGCTTCTGGAAAAAGCAGCCAGATGGGTGTGGGGTGCGAAGGAACAGGCTGCGTTCAAGAGTGCTAAAGACTCGCTTTGTTCAGCGCCTGTGCTTGCCCATTTCGATCCTGACCGGGAGCTCCTGTTAGAATGCGACGCGTCGCCGTACGGCATTGGTGCCGTTCTCTTCCATCGCATTGACGGTGAGCAGCGGCCTATCGGATTCAGATCCCGAACGTTGACAGCTGCCGAAAAAAACTACGCTCAAATTGAGCGAGAGGCACTCGCTCTTGTATTTGGTGTCACAAGGTTTCGGGATTACCTTCTCGGGCGAGAATTTGTTCTTGTTACCGATCACCAGCTGCTGCTGGGTTTACTAAGACCAGATCGTCAAACACCCTCAATGGCCGCGGCAAGAATTCAAAGGTGGGCGCTCCTCCTAGGCGCTTACAAGTATCGTCTGCAATACAAGCCCGGTAAACAGCTCGTAAATGCAGATGCACTGAGTCGTTTGCCTCAACCTTTGCAGCACGAAGTCTGTGCCGAGGAAAACTCGACGGAGTGCGTGCTCTTGCTGCACCAGTGGGACGAACCGGCTATTCCGGTGAAGGAACTACAAGCCTCGACAGCTGCGGACGTCACGCTTGCTGCTGTTTACAGGTATGTTGTCGATGGCTGGCCAAGAGGTGCAAGCAGCTATGAATGAGACATTGCAGAATACCACAAAAAGCGGCACGAGCTCTCAGTTCATCAGGGGCTGTTGTACAGAGGCCACCGGGTTGTAGTACCATCAGTGGTCTGTACGAGGCTTTTGAAATTGCTGCATGCTGCCCATCAAGGCGTTTCTACCATGAAGGCGGTTGCGAGGTCAAAGTTCTGATGGCCCAGGCTAGACGACGACATTCAGAGAATTGCCTCGAGTTGTAAAAGCTGCGTTCAGGCGTTGCCAATGCCACCTGCACAGAAGCCAGTAAGCTGGCCGGAAACGCAGGAGAGATGGTCTAGACTACACGTCGACTTCGCAGGGCCTGTTCTGGGCAAGATGCTTTTGATAGTCGTTGACTCTCATAGTAAATCATTGGAGGCCATTCCTTTGGGGCAGGCAACATCCTGGAGCACTGTCGATGCGCTGCGCACCCTGTTCAGCCGTTTCGGGCTACCACGCACAGTTGTCTCTGATAACGGCGCGCAATTCGTCGGTCGGGAATTTGTTGAGTTCATGCACCGAAATGGTATCACTCATATTCACACTCCTCCCTACCACCCTCAGAGCAACGGAATGGCTGAGCGCGCTGTGCGCACTGTAAAAGACGGCTTAAAGAAGGCGGATACGGCAGACCTTCACACATCGTTAGCGAGGCTGCTATGCCATTGTCGGAACGCACCGAAAGAATCTGGACTTTCCCCCTAGGAAATGCTCCTGGCTTACAAATTGCGAACAAGGCTTGATATGTGTTTTCCCCCCAGGGAGCCGCCAGCACCTCGGACGACATTGGACTGCAAGGAATGGACGATCGCGCCAGGAGATGCCGTGTATGTTCGAAATTACGGAGCCGGTGACAAGTGGACCCCGGGCAAGGTCAAGTCAACAGAAGGTTCGAGAGTGGTGTTTGTAGAGACCGACAATGGCATCGTGCACCGTCACGCAGACCAAGTCCCCAAACGACTGCCAGACAGAAAATCCGTTACACTGTCAAGCAATGACTCTGAAGGAACCAGTGCGCAGCCCAGTGACGGAACGGCCACCCTTCAGTCAGCACCGCCGCACGTCACAGCAGATGTTCAACCACAGCTACGTCGTTCCACCCGTGAAAGAAAACCCGTGGAGCGTTATGGATTCTAAGAAAGGGGAAATGCTGCAACTTGCAGGCCACCAGTTGCTGATGCGCAGTCGAACACTGCGCATGCCTCTTATCTTTCTTACGTCCTTCTCCCCCACCCCGTTTTTCCTTTAAGTTAGCGTGCTTCGAATAAACGCACGTCTTTTGCTGGTCGACGCCTGTCCGTTCATTGCGGTGCGGCCTGGCCGCCCGCTTTTGCAACAGAAATTTAAGCTCAGATGGCCATGCATGGGTTGTTTCTTCTTGCATGGTGATTACATCCAGAATCCAAAAGGTACCTGCTGAGAATCCATAAAACTAAATGCTAAATGGTATTATCCACTCACAATAAGGTGCACATTTACACTGTAGCAGATCGATGAGTTATATGACTTGATTAAACTTTAATTGTTATTTATGCTACGTAAACATAACAATGTAGCACAAGTCGCACGAGCGTATTTTGACAGTCCAAGTCCCTCAGAAGTGTCTGGATTGCTGTCTGCGTCCCCCAGAGTAATCCGTCACCATGTTTATTTTACCCATGCCCTCCTGCAGCATAACAGGGCTGTTTATGGTACCTACACATCAGAGATGAATTTGAACTCGGCTGCTATCAAAGAAGCTTGAGAGGAAGTTGAAAACCACACAATGGGCAATGGAATGAATAATGATACACATAACAATAAGAGACAGGAGATGGCAGAATGGGTCAGAGAACAGACAGGGGTAGCTGATATGCTAACTGAAGTTAGGTGAAGATGGAGACAGGAAGGCCATGTAGTGAGAACGCTAGATGACCGATGGTCAATTTGATTCATGGAGCAGGTGCCATTAGAGGCAAAAGCATGGCCATGGACGAAATTACACGATGGATGAGAAAGGTGGTGTGATGAAATTGAAAAATTTGTAAGCACATAACGGAACCAGCTGATGCCAGAGAGTGGAGGATGGAGAGCTTTCGGAGTGGCCATCATTCTGCTGTGGACACAGACCTAAGATGATGATGATGGAAGGCACTGCTACACACAATTAAATCAAATGACACAGCAAATGTTGCCTAAAGTAGATGCCACAAAACGTTTTCTTGCTTTTTACTGAAGCGGAGAAATCTCCGCCTTTCAAATAACTGTCCTATAGCACATTGTGGTCGATGCCAATCGACGAGCACAGTATTTTGAAACTGTACATTGCAGAGCTCTAAGAACAGGGCGGCTAATGGAGAGGATGTATTCAGGCATCTACAGTACTATGGGTGTACTGGGAGTACTACAGTACTATGGTAGTACACATGGGAGTGCTGTTCACACACATTTTGTTCCTTGCATAGCATGAATGTGACGAGTGCTTTTTTTTTTTTGGTGAACTCTGTGACAGTGTTGTCCTTGGAATGTCGTGGAATACATCTTTTGAGATATAACAACTTCCCAACTTCCCAACGATATTGTCTGTATAAAAAACCACGAAGAATTTACTCACAAATTAAAGCTTCATCTTGGTGTTTGATTGACCTAGTATAACCGACACAGATGTACATGTGCTTATATAGTGATTTGTTTGAGCACGCTGTATAACTCGCTTACTTGACTATGTTTAGCATTGTTTAGCATATAAATGTTCAGCCTCGCTTGTTCTTGTGTTACGCCTTCCTTTTTAGTGTATTTTTGTCTTTATAATTACTTTTCTGCGATTTTGTACATTATTTATACGTTATTTACTTTTTCATACCTTTTATTACTTTACTGTTCATGTTAGTTTTTATGTATGTATACTACTACCCCGCCCCCCCCCCCCCCCCTATGTAATGCCCTCGGGCCTTTAGGGTACATGAATAAATAAGTAAATAAATAAATAAATAAATAAATAAATAACATGTTTATATTTACTTTACCAACCAGCACCCCATAGACAAAAATGTATTTTCATACCTCTAACAAAACTCCATTTTTGCATGAAATCAGAATACGACAGAGCCAGCCAAAGCCGAGCAAACATAGAGCTGGCCATACAAATTTGAAAATGTACGCCGTGCACTGACACACATAAAAGAAGGCTCACCAAAAGAGCTCCCACAAAAAAAAAAAGAAAACTGTCCGTTTGGCAGGAGGGATCGGTTCAGTACTGATAAAAATGGTGGTGTACCACTGCGGAAAGCGTGCACCGAACATAGGAGACATATAATAAGTGCCCCTTCTACAATGTGCAGAGGCAAACTCGTGTCATGCATTATTTTCATACTCATGAAAATAACTTTCTTTCATTCTCTGTAAGAAACTTCTCAAAAATAGAAAAGAAAATGTGACTATGGCTCAGCAATTTTCGTGGAACTTTTCTTTCTTTGGTTATTTCAAAGTTACTGACTGAAACCGTGTTGGTGGTAACTGCAATTTTCAGTAATTCACCTCCGCATAATGTCCGTATTGCGCAGAGCAGTATGGCACGGTGCGACAGAAAGCTTTGCTAGTGAGTTTTTCTTCAGTTAGGCGTGTTTTCTTACTTTTAAAGCTTGCTTTGAATGATATAATTATTCCATTGATATGTTTTATTTTCTGGTCCTCGCGACAATTGTATCAACAAAATTCCACTGTACACACACCTCCACTTATTTAGCCTGGATTGCCAAGCCGCCAAATATTTTCAGATACACTTGCCTTGCGCCCGGAAGGCCTGTGTTCGAATAGTTTCCCCAACCCCAATTTATCCAAATTTCTTTTTAATTAAGGGAGACCTGCAGCACCTTTCAGGCCTGGTCAGAAAATGATTCGGACCAATCATGAAGGCTCCTGTGAACACGTGAGCCAAATATTGTTCCAATGCATGCACACATCAGGGAATTTGCAATATGGCTTCAATATGGCTGTGAAGTGCCTCCTCTTCTTCCAACAAGTGGTTTCACTGAAGGCACACACTATATTGCTTGTCGTAGAAATAGCGTTCCTTAATCTCATAATAGTGGAAGGAGCCTCTGCAATGCCTTGTTTGTTTCTTTCAAGATCTACAAATAAGCACAATGCATGTATCTATCTTTAAGAATAGCAAGAAAAGTCAACCAGCCTAGTCAGTGCTGCCGGTGATGTCATTTGTTGAAAGAAGAGCAGGTGATTTCCAGCTGCACTTGAAACCATATTGCAGATTCTCTGGCGCATTCAGCGCAATAGCCTTTAGCTCACATGTTCACAAGAGCCTTAATGACCGGCACCATTCTCTGGCTATGTTCAAAAACTGCTCCGGCCCCCTTGGAGCTCAATTACTCTCCTTTCTCTGCAGGAGCTTCCCTGCAAAATTTCGTATCAATCCAAGAATTACCTGGCTCGAATTTATTCTTTGCATCCACAGGGATTTATGACACACGGTCAAAGCCGCCAGCAGTGAAGGTTCTGCGGCACGTGCGCCTTAATGCTATGCCGTTAAAGCTCAAGGGACTAACCGAGGGCCTTGACTGCCTCGACGTGGCGTTCGGGACACATGTTGGTGGTGAACTCGAACACAGCCGGTGATGTCATCACTACGGAGAGGCCGTGGGGCTGCAATGAGAGGAAGCGAGGAAGAGGGGTGAAGTTCACTGTAACCCTCACACCAAATGATGTCAGTAGACTAGTCGGCGAGACAATAAGTTCAGCTGTGCAAACAGCAAAATCTTGAGTGCGAAGCAAATTCAAATATTTGCGTTTGAGTGTGAATCAAATATAATATTTTTGTAATAACAGTCAAATATTGTTTAATATCACCATGTTCAATTACACAGAAACATACTTCAAAACATGAGCAAAAAGCTATTGCACCACTAATGTACAGTAAAACCTCATTATAACAAAGTTGAAAGGGGAGCCGTAATTACTTCGTTATAACTGTTAGTTTCTTATAGCCAATATCAATTTCATCGATGGGAATATCAAGGAGAATTGCGATTGCTTCGTTATATCCAATAATTCGTTATACCTGGGTTCATTATAACGAGGTTCTACTGTACTCCCACTATGTCATCCATAGAAAAGAAGAAGCCAAGTCCTAAAGAACTGTCCAAGAAAGGGCTGTGCATATGGATGAGTTAATTTTGCTGCAGTAGACGAGCGCTACCTTCGCTGTAGTATGCAATTCTTGGCTTTGCTACAGCATGCGAGTATTGGCTTCGCTACGTTACACAGGCACTAACTTTGCTACAGCACGCAACTATCAGCTTCACAACAGCGCACAAGCGCTAGCTATGCCGGAGTGTGTGGGAATTACATTTGCCGCAATACAGAAGCGCAATGAGGTGAAGCTTATATATATGTGGCAATCGGCCACATGTCACCAGACGTTGCACATTTCGCACCTGAATTGCAAACTTCAAGCAATTCGAATAGTAAAATTCCAGTGCGAATCAAACAGAATTGTAAACACTCTATGAAAAAAAAAAATCAGTTTCACCGAAAGGTTGAAGCATTGAATGCGATACGAAGAAATTGTAATGCTATGCAAAGTAACGCTGGAAGCTAACTCTTTTGGATACAATCCTACGTAACTCTACAAAATGCTAGTGTAAGAGAATACAGCTGCTCCAGGGATACTTTTCGCAGACTATTCAATGCAGAAATTTGGGCAAGTTGGTGGGTGTTCTACACTTTTCGCAGTCTCTTTGCATTGAGAGCACAGTACGTAGAAGTGTTTATGAGCATTTGCTAATGGCTGCCGAGATAGCGCACACGACAGCGATGGTGAGCACGCGAAGTCCACAGTTGCCACTCGAGCAACACCACCCCCCTCGCGTCTTTTCATGCTCATTAAAGACAGGCGCGGCGTTTCCTCTCCGCTTTGACAGCTCGTGTCCCGATCAGGATGATGTTATTGCATGCACCCTCCGAGCGACGGATATGGGCTGGCCTCGTTTGATCTCTGCTTCAGCTGTGTTTGTTGCCCACACTCGTGTGCATTTACCCATGGGTAGAATGTACGATGCGTGAGGGGTTGTTATCAATTCGGACGTTATACAGGACATGATGGCAACGGGAAAAGCCTGTCAAGACTGTCCATATAATTGCTATCGCAATAAAATATTTCAAAATTTGAGTATTTGTACTCCCCGAACAATAACCTTCAGTAAGGGATAGGAGAACAAAGGTAACAAACAGTAACAAACAAAATGAAAAAGTGCAACAGGATCACACTAAAGCTACCCCTCAAGTTCATTAAGGGAGTACTGTCAGAAACTTTGTGTGTCATACACACACAAGATTTGCTATTTGCATAATGCATGTGTATTCCACCCATGTCAAGTTTCTGCATCGCCCTGTCTATTTTTTTCACCTCCCATAGACAAGCTGTACTTGTAGTTGCATACTGGATGTGAAACTAATTTGTTTGCCTATTGTATGCAGTCAACGACAGATTTTCTTGACGCCTGATTTTTCGTACATGCCCAATATTTTGGACGTCTTCGCAGCACCACCACAAGCCCCATACAACCAATGTATGACGAAGTCCGGACGCTCAAACCCTCAGCCGTCCAACTTTCCGGACTTTTTGACGCGACGAAACATCCAAGACCATCAAAACTACGTACACTCAAATTGCACTCCAAAGAAACTGTTGGGACACGTGAAAAATTCGTAGTCGTGGAACTTCGTTGCAGCGAAATTTCATCTAGAATACCAGACAAGTTCGGAAAATATGATTATTATGACTTGTCCACTTGTCCCCGCAAGCACCATGCATCGTTTATTGGTATCGAACTCTCGCTAATGCAAGACCCTCGCATGCAAGATGCAAGACCCTCGGAGCATCCTGAGTGCAGAGTGCTGTGGCTGCACATCGCTTCGCATGTGCTAGAGGCTAACTGAAAACAGGGTGCCAAAGTTCGCTCCACCATAGTGACAGCGAATGACAGGAAAGCTATAATGCTTCATGTCTTTCTACAGCAGAGACCATTTATAACGTAACCGCTTATAGTGCAGGGCTGGCTATAGTGCGGTTTTTTCTTACCCACATTTACCCTCCCATAGAACTTAATGTATAGGCATACCGCTTATTGTGCAGCTCCATGAGATGAAAGACCGGTTATAATGCGGCTGCCGGGAAATCAGTGGACTATAGAGGTAGGGAGCAGGCTTCACAATGGAAGTGCCCTGCCCGAGAAAAGCGCAACTAATCGCCATGGAGGAGGAAAAAGCGCGGAACGAATGAACAAGGAGCAGAGGGAAGAAAAAAAGAAAGGCTGCGGCAGCAGCGGGTCACGGGCGCACCCTGTGAGGATAGGATTACCAAGGCGACCGAGAACGCTGCTACGGCCTTTTGTTAGCTCCTAATGCACGCTCCGCAGGGAACGCGCGCCCGCAATCGCATGATGTCCGCGTTACCGGTGTTTGTCCCCAGCTCTATTTTTTTTAATCATTTCACGCTCACTGCCCTTGAATCACCCCGCGAGCGCGGTTTCTTGTGCACCCAATCCCTGTGTTGTCAAGGGCAAGCTTCCCGTGCGGCGCGCCGCCCGCGACCCCACAAACTAGGCCTAGCGAGTGCTACCTTTTCGGTGCCGGCTGCAGATAGGGTGCCGCGGGCGACTGTCTTTCATCGCGGCCGCGTTTAAAACGCGGAAGAATCACTTCGACAAAGGAAGCAAAGGCATGAATGGCAGGTGCACTATTCGAATGGCGGTTTGCGGTCGCTACGTTTTTGCCATCGCGCATGCATCAGAGAAAACGAAGGATAGCGCGTACAGTAATCGGTTCCCATTTCTGCGCAGTACGGTTCCGCGGGAAGTGCGCGTTAGCGGCGATGTCGCTATAAAACCTTTTCTTTTTTTTTCTTTTTTGCACAGCGCGGCCCCACGTAAATCTTCGAAATATCAATTTTTTTCTTTTTTTTAAGCGGGTGAAAGCAGCCCGGTCGCGCTCTTCGAATGTCTAACCCGCGCCGCTACCTGCGCGACAGTTTTTACACACATGTAGACTTTGAAAAATGATGTTTTGGTTATAGTGCGGTACCGCTTATAGTGCGGGTATTCGCGATTCCGGCGACTTACATTATAAGCGGTCTATGCTGTATGACTCTATTGCCTTTGGACTACCGCGGCATCAGCCCCATAGTTTGGGAGATGCATAGTTTCTATCGATAGGTACAACGATAGCGAGAGCCTTCTCGTCTGCAGCAGACAGCGACTTGTAGTTCCTTGTTCATCCATGTGTGTTGTCTGTGCCTTCATAAATTGCTTAAGTGCTATCTGTGATAGCATCTAGTGCGGTTCCTCCTCAGCATTTGCGGAAAGCAGCTTTGCTTTGACTCATAACAAGTCGCGTGCGCACAAACTTTCAGATTGGTGGTGGCCATACAAGACTGCGTCGGTAGCAATCGCGGTTTTTAAAACACGCGAACTGTATCATGCACGCACTTTCATAGCAGCGTCGCTGGTATTTGTGATCACGGTGACTGCGATTTTGTCTGCAGCGCTTTCTGTGCGCATGTATTTTGTGTGTGGCGGCTGCCATCCGTGAACTGATCAACACGACTGCGATTTCCAGCAGAATTCAGTTTCGACTTGGCGTTACGCATGTTGGCTGCGCCCATGCCGTCAAAACGGTGTAGTAGTAATCCTTGACAGCAGGAAGACTGACAATCCGCAGTAATTCCTTTTGTCTTATCGTAATGTGCTCGATGTCATACGCATGGTGGGAGTTCTTAGTAGTGATTCCACCGCTGCCTGCAGGCACGTCACACCCGCCGGCCCCATGGGGTTTGTGCTCTTGAAGCATGGCATTTCGTCCTTGACCCCTTGATAAGAAAAACATTAGTAAGTTGGTGTGTTTTTGAGCGCATTCGTTTTTCCGGACGGACCGATTTTCCGGACTTTTTTGCATTCATGAGAAGGTCTGAAAAATCAGTCATTGACTATAATTTGTTTTTGACTTTTGCATTGTCCCCACCTTCACAAAATGCCCCTGCTGAGGCCTATAAGGTATGTGTAAATAAAAAATAAATAAAAAGTTTCATATAACATGCAAATAGCTTTGTCATGTCCAATATTCATTATAAGTGTGTTAGTATTACTGTACTTCATTTAATTTGAAGTTTGACTATTTTTTTTTGTTGCTAAGTAGCTATTGACTGCTTAACGATGTTGTTCATCTCACGAAGGTTTCGCTTTCCATTTGAAATTATGAGTGTTATTGTGCCAAGCATGCTGGCTAAGCTTGGACCACTTATAACCACTCATCCTCCATACTGGTGCAGGACCAATACGCAGGAAGGGTGTAGGCTTTGTTCCCGCGACACCGGTGGTCACCACAGCAGCAGGGACATGAAGGGCGACAGGTTTCTCCACCATAGGACCATAGAGAATTTTCACAGAGAATGTGGCGTCCAAGAAAGGAGTAGATGGGGGAGAGCCGCTTGCAAGAACAGTAGAGGGCTCACAGTCGCACTAATCCTTTGATCTTTCCGGCCGCTCAACTGTCGCCAAGGGGTCACCCATTTGGCGGAGATGACCAGGTCACAGCAACGCATAGAAGTGCTTTCAATGACAATATACAGTCGACTCTCGCTACAACGAACACCGCTTCAACGAAATTTCCGGTACAACGAAAAATTCTTGGATCCCCGTCAGCAGTCCATAGGAGTTAATGCATAAATATGCTCGCCACAACGAACACATTCTTTTGTGCCGTTTCGCTTCAACGAAATTTGTCGATGCAATTCCAGTCTCGAAAATTCAATTTGCTATGCAGTAAGCACAATCCAAAAGATTTTGGCGCATTTCAGAAGATAAAACTGCGTCTACAAAGTTGAAATCGCGTGTTGGCACCACCAGAAACGGCTGCTCTTGATTGTGTGATTGATTACCGATGTCTACTGATGCCGTCTACCGATGTCCGTCGATATAGCGCGCGCGACCACCCCTCTCCCACCGGCGCCCCTTTTGGTCCTTCGCCCGACGAAAGAAGGGCTGTGCGTTTCCTCTCTGCTTGAGAAGCAAGCGACGGCAGCCATCACACGCGCGGTGCGATGTTATCGCATTGTTCAGTTCGTTCGGCGGAGACGGCCGGGTCGTTTCATCTCTGCTTCAGCCGCGTTCGTCCCCAGCGTTAGCGCACTTTTACTCGTGTGTAGAACATACGATGCGTAGGCGGTGTTATTGAGTTGGACTTTGTACAGAAAAACGGCGACTGCAAAAACCCGCTAACAGTGTCCATATCATTGCAATAACTCCTCCACCAGGGTCAACAACTTTATCTTTTTATGGTCCAAGCACCACTCCATTAAGTACCGTATTTACTCGAATCTAACGCGCACCTTTCTTCCGATAAAACGCATCCAAAAATCGTACGCGTGTTAGAATCGAGTGCGAACGAACGACGTTACCATGTCGCCGTCGGAATCAAAATGGCCGCCTCCTACGTGCTTCGGGCACTGTCGAACAGTCACCGACGAAAAACGAACTAGCGGCACGGCGGTCTTTGGCGCGCATAGTTTCTGTAGTTCCTATGCCGCCGCACATGATGCGCAGGCCTGCGCACATGCTGCGTAGACCGAAGATACCGCGCCGGCTTGGCTGTCTTGCGGCCAATCAAAGTCGCTACGTCGCCAATGCAATCTCTGAGGCGCCCAGCCGCAGCAGCTTTCGGTAGCGTTCGTGGGCGGTGATAACGGGGGAAAAGATGCTTGTCATCACCGCACGCAAAACCGCTCATTATCGCATTTCTCTCTCATATCTGCGCTGAGCCTGAGCCTCTCAGTCGTGCGCGCTGCATGACGTCCGAGATTGTTGTTATGTGGGGTTTAACGTCCCAAAACCAGCTCTGATTATGAGAGACGCTGTAGTGGAGGGCTCCGGAAATTTTGACCACCTGGGGTTCTTTAACGTGCACTGACATCGCACAGCACACGGGCTTCAACATTTCGCCTCCATCGAAATGCAGCTGCCGCAGCCGGGATTCGATCCCGCGACCTTCGGATCTGCAGCCGAGTGCCATAACCACTAGACCACCGTGGCGGGGCAGCAATCTCGGAGATCATGCCTCGATCATGCTTAAAGGGGTCGTGAAAAGAATTTGGAGATGCCGGTTTGTAATCTTCACTGCTTCTATACGCATTCGACAAGCCGATTCCGAAATATTTCGGCGAAATATTCAGTGCACATTTAACAACGCCCGTTTTAAATCTCAGCTTTCTTGCGCTCCCAAAACGACTATGCGACACTACCGCCCGGCGTGGTACTATTTGGTGATGTTGAGTTAAGATATTTTTAAGTTCAAAGGCACAGTGAACTTGCGTTTGCTCTAAAAGAATCGATTTACTTGAAAGCTAGAAAGGAAGAAAATATTTGGTAACCGTTGTTAAGATCGGCGTAGGCCCCCCATGGATGTGGTGGAGGGAGGCTGCTGCCGGTGGCCGCTGGATCTACTTTTCAAGGAAGATGACCGTGGGGAGCGCGTGGGCCTGCGTTCCCACGAATGTACTTCGCCGGGCTGCCGTCTCGAAGAGACAAGGGCATTGTTTGGACGCTGTAGCGACGGCCTTGTTCACCGCTTGCCTCGAGCTTCCGACCGGCCCGCGTGAAGTTCCCGGAACGCCTGGACCGGCGGTGGGTCGTGCGGTGTGCGTGTTTGTGCCGCTTCTGGAAATATGAACTTCTGGGCAGCATCGTCGCAGCGGGAGCGGTACAGCAGCACACCGGACTCAGGACTGCTGCAAGCCGGTGGCTCTACGGCGGCCCCATTGTGAGAACACGGCGGTGTGTCGTCAAAAGGACGAGGCCGAGAAGAGCGCTTTTATTTGTGCTGTTGTTGTTTTTCAGCAAGCCTCTTCTCCGGGGATCAGCATCGGCTGCGACTTGGGCCACGTCATCCCTGGCCGCAGAGAAGCAACGAAGGCGGGGCGTGACCCCCTCTCCTCGAAGGCGGAGACGACCTTGGGATTGGTCACTATTGTATATAGCATTGTATAAAATAAGAACACGGACTCGAGCTCCAGATCATCATGTAAAATAAAAATCATCTCTAGCTTCCTCTTCTGACTCGTCATCGTCTCCGTGTCAACCCCGCACTCCGGCATCCTTTCCTTGGAGTCGGGATGGGTCAAACGTCGACCTAGTAGCGGGGAACCTAGGACCGACGGCCCAACTCCTGCGACTCCACCAGGATCCCAACACCGTGCAGTGCCACCATTCAGAAGAAAAGCGGGAGCACGGTTTGTTTTCCCATGGCCTCCGAGGGCGCGCCAATCTCGGAGGTATGACGGCTACTAAGATGACGTCATCTGCAGAGTTGAGGGGAACGCGCGCAGCGAAACCGAAACCGCGTTTTTTATCGCTCTAAATCAACGCACACGGTGCAACGGAACAATGCATATTGTTGATTGGAGGGTCAGGATCCCGAATACGCACTTAGTAAAAAATGTTCAGAAAACGTTTCACGACCCCTTTAAGCTTAGCTGCGCCAGCCTGCGCAGCACGCATGGCAGCATGCGGCAGCGAGCCTAAGGGAACTGCAACAGCACGGAGGAACGCAGCACTGCGAGTAAACGATGTTACCGCCGCTTGCACGCGGATAGGCCCGGCAACGTGCGGCAGTTTTGTCAGGATGCAGGAGTTATGAATCGGCGCCCCAAACGTCTTCGAGACAACGCGGATCAAGTGAAGCGGGAAAGCCACAGCACGGCCATTCGAGGGACCGCAGGGTTCCAAAGTCGACGGTCTGTTTATTATGCGAGTTCGTTCATTACGCGAGTACGACATTTGTTTTTATGAATGTGAGAATGTTGATTACTAAGGACTTTTTTTTTTCGAGGGTGCGCGTTACAATCCATGTTTAACTTTTTTTTGGTCCCGGGAAACGGGTGCGCGTTACTATCAAGGGCGCAGTAGAATCGAGTAAATACATAAATCTCCCGGATTCTGTTTCTCCAAACTTGACAGGTACTCGCGGTTTGTGAACCCTTCTGACTACCGCCGTGACGCAGCGTGCCGCGTGCAAGATTGAGGCATAAAAGTTTCGTTGTTCTACCAGCTCAGGTCAGTTATATTTTTTCGATTTCACTACAACGAAATTTTCGCTCCAACGAAATTTTTCCCACGCACTGTCAATTTCGTTGTAGCGAGAGTCGATTGTACCACACGGGCAGTCCTGTCCAAGCGGCGGCTTGGATGCACGCCGCGAGGCAAAAAGAGTGGCAATTTGGCCAAGCTGCGCAGTTCTGCTAACTGATTACAGGATTAATGTCGAATGGTATTTTTCACAGAAGCTCGGTAACGCAAAGGCGTAACTGTAGGAGGCTTTGATAGAGAGAGTGAACACGGGTTTTATTCGCGAAGTGCTGCATATGGGTTGGTCCCAGAAGGTGGTCGCAGAAACAGTCGGATGTATTCAACGGGAAAACAATAAGGTAGAGAGGGGGAGCCTAGCGCTAACACGGGTGGCAGACATGGCAAGCTGGACAGAGATCGAGCTTGGCGCTGCCTCTGATCGAGAGATGAAGAAGTTGTAACGCTTGGTGCTTACTCCGTTCGAGTGTAAACAGGCTTGGAATTAACCGCTTGGTATGGTTTGAGCCCAGTTGTGTTGGCATGATGTCTGTTGAAAGTACTGGCCGCCCTGGCCAGGTTTTGTAAATACTGTACAGCCAGTGTTAATAAACCTGCATGTTTTTGGTGTGAGGACATCTTGGCCCAGACTCCGTCCTTCAAAGTGTCGCCATGGTCATCGGAACCATCAAGAAGGAAGACCATTCGAAAATTAACTCACGGGTGTTCAATGGACGCTTGCACAAGGCCTATACTTTTTCATGGGATTTTGAAAGTGATGTTTCAGCTGTTCAATATAGCCAATAATTCAATGTGTGATATACGCAGGATTGACTGTATCACTTACGGATGGCTGCTCCATCAAGCGTTGAACAAGCCTTCAGCAGGACATGCCCACAATGAAAATCGAGACAGCACAATCTGTATTTAACTGAACTGAGCAAACAGTGCTCGATGCCACTCACAATGATGGGGTGATCAGTCACATACTCGGCTGCCTTGTAGCCCTTGACTTGGCCAGCAATGGGGTAAGACATCCCGTGGCTTGAGGTCCGCAATGAAATGGGAAAATGGGAATATGAGACGAAGGATGCACAGTGTTTACAAAAATGCTCCTTATCCTCTTCAGCAGCAAAGTATGCAATTATTCTATGTAACCTGCTTTTGGCAGTTCAGTGGACAAGCAGCCAAGAAGGTGCAAGAAACACTGAGCTATAGATGAATTGGCCCCTTGACATATTCTCTGTATTATTACTTTGCTACTATGTGTTGCTTATCGCTAAATACAGTTAATTTTCTGAAGGCATTACCATACTTAACAAGCGAGCCGACGTGAATTGTTCTATGAGGATGTAAAAACTAGTATAGTTTTCATGGGATGGGTTATCAAAGCGGCCAAAAAGAAACTGTATCAATATTACAAGCCTGACTTCAGATTCCTTTTGTGACAAAGGATGGCCGACTTCAGAATAAATTTATATTTAATTATACTCTAATTATAATAAATGACTGCATAGCGAGCATTTCAACATAAAACTGCGTTTTCTTTCTTACAATAGAATATGGAGTGCCACAGAGCTGTTGTGTGACGATTTGACACATTTACAGACACTCCACCATAATTTGCATATGAAGGGAATATGGCTAGGTTCTGGTCAAGAAAGCATGTGCTGACAGAAAATGTGAGCTGATCTTGGAGGCAGTGCAGTCAGAGTGTGCACATACTACAGTCGAACCCGGATATATCGAACTCGCCAGAAAACATTTATAAGTTCGATATATGGCATAATTCGATATAGGCTCGCTATAGGATTTGTTGACGTAAAGGCACCATATTACTTAAAGGGCTTTATTAATATAATGGCTGAGTTCCGTGCCATATTTTCGCACGAAATAGTCCTGGATGTTCTTCTGTTTCAGCCTTACTTCTGTCTGAACCACTTTTTCTAGGGTGGTACCGGCACTTTTCTCCGTCATCGCGAGGGAAAGCCAACTCACGGGCACTTTTGAGGCACGTGGAGTTTCATATATCGGTTGTCATTGCTATTTTCGTTCGATGTAACCGCAACTTTTGCTATATGTTCTAAATGTAAATTTACCGTGTTTAGAAATTGTTAGATATACGGGATAATTTGATATAAACGGGTTCAATATAGTCGGGCTTGACTGTATTCTCCTGTGGTCCTTGCCACATACATTTTCTGGTAAGCACTACAGTCACACATGTATCAAATTCCCACTCGTACAGCTGTGGCAGCTATATATTTGTGCTTCACAACTTCGAATGCCTCCGAATTTTTTTTTCTTACTTGAAATGTTCATGGACATACTAAACTCTGTGATTATCAGATGTATTACTACAGATATACTAATATACTAATTGTCACATACTAATACTAATAGTTGTCAGATATACTATTACAGCAGGATTTTGACGATGCAATTCAGTGCATACACATTTTTTAGGATAATTTATTTTACTTTTTCCCATCAATGTCCCACAGCATCAGTATATTTTCATACAATTATCGTGAAGGTGTTTCGTCTCTCATCAAATACAACTGCGAGAGTCGGCTTTCACATAGTATTTCTAAACTCGTAGCTTTACAGTGCAGTGTGCTAGCGTAATATTTTACCCACAGTGGTAGTCTAGAGGCTGGGTGTTGGCTTGCCCTTCAGGCCCTAGAACTGAATCCTGACTACGGCAGCCGCATCTCAAGGGGGCGAAAGAGTGCAATGGAGCCTCATTGATACGATCACTGAAACGTATTTTTGGCAAAATACGTTTCCCCCCTTCATCCGACACCCCACAGGCGCATTTTCACATGGTGGGTATAATTTTTAGATGATACGAGTCATATTCTGTGTTCCGTGAATATCGTATTAACGAGATTCCAGTGTTCTTAGATTTAGGTGCACATTGAGGAATCCAAGGTGGTAAAATTTACTCCAGTGTTTTCCACAATGCTCCATAATCATAGCTGGTTTTCACATAAAACGCCATCGATTATTACAGTGTAGTATCTCGAGCACCCATGAATGATGTGTTATACACCTGCGGCCGTACAGATCCTGCAACAGCAGAGAGACTGCATGGGAAGAGGGAGAGCAACTCTCAATTTATAAATGCCATAAAAGCTCTTGCTACTCAGCTAAGCAAGCCGATTTTTCACACTTTTTGGAGCCCAATTTTGCAACTGAACTCCACATAATGTTTTCCTGGTACAACCAAAGATTTATGCTACAAACTGACAAGTTCTTGACAAATGTCTCAGTTCCATTGAAGTGCTGTGACAGAGTGAAGGGCTTCTAAATACAGTCGATCCTGGATATGTTGACAAATGGACCAGCGGTGAAATGCGTCAGCCTTTATGCAATCATCACAGAGAATTCTGGTAGTGTCACTGACGTTCTAGAAAACATTCAAATGTACAAGTCAGGCAGAGTTTTTAGAACAGTCAACGCCATCCTCAAAATAAGCGCGGCCTGCACTACGTGCCACAAGTAATAATAACGGCGCTCCCCATAGCCAGAACAAAACAAGTGCGCATATCACTATCATATGTCAGATACAGTCGACTCTCGTTATAATGGACCCTCATAATCCGGGAAAAAATGTCTGTTTTATCCGAAGTCTGTAATTTCCAGACATCGCACTGAAAGGGGGGGGGTGCGATCATCGCTGACATCGCTCAGCTGCGTGATTTAAAATCAGTCCTTTTTAAATACCTGCCACCGAACGTAGACTCAGTGGCACGGCTACGACCGACAGTGGTAATTTATGACTGTAGCACATGTTCAACTTTCATCCGCAAGTACTAAGTGCAGGAAGGCCTGGTGGGTGGCTGCCGAACCCATATAAACATTAGTGAGGCTCAGTCCAAAATCTAATCTAACAGCTTACCGTCACGAAGCCGCTCATGTTACGAGCTGCCGGTCATGTTACAAAATGAACTGGTTCCAGGCGGGGCTCGTTCTAACAATCAGCATCATAAATTCTTTTTTTGCACGGATGCATTTCTGCCTCAGCTAATCCGAAACCGTTGCTAAGCTGAATTAGCACATGCATTCATACCAACGCACCTCGCACATAAAAGCTTATTCATTACAACTTCTCAGTGGAACTCACTGGTATTTGGGCTGAGAGCTCTGGAACGCCTCACTTCCATAGCGTTAGTCACAATGCCTAACAACGCGATTGCGGAGAGAATGACGAACATCCAAGGTAGAAAAAAACGAACAAAAGCTTTTTATTCACACCTAACTTGAAAAGAACTTCGTTATCAGTGACTGGCGGCCCCCCTTAGGTCGCTTCATGGAGACTGACACGCTAAGGGGGGGTACCCCCCACGCTTGTTTGCCGGCAATACCTCTGTTGTGCACGATGGAAGTCATAGTCTGCTTCCATAGTCCCATCGCTTTGGCAACATCCACCTCATCTTCTCCGCGTGCAACTGCACTCACAATTTTCATTTTATAGCTGAGCGAAATTTGCTTCCGTTTTCTGGAGGCCATTATCTCAGCACTTGCTCTCGGTGCAGCACAACCATTCCCCACGGAACCCAACGACAAAATGGCGTTTGTTATGCTCTCAGGATGGCTTGGCTAGGGGCTCGGCTTGGCCAGATGGGCACCAATGTTGCCAGCCGCAGTTTAAAATGTTTGCTTAAAACGCCGGCGTGGCAAAGTATGTCGTCGAAACGGCAAAAGTCCGCTGTATGTGCAACTTTGGCAAAAAACTGCCATTAATTTTGACCGCTGCAGCCGATAGTCCGTTGTAGCGGGGTTCATTCAAAGCGAAGTTGGCTGCATTGATAAAATACATGGACCAAACCTGGGTTAAAATATGGTCCATTATATCCGAAAGTCTGTTGTACGCGGGTCCGCTATAACGAGCGTAGACTGTACCAAATTATTGGGCATATTGATGGTCAGCGCGAAACACGAGGAGAAAAAGAAGAAGGAAGGGACAAAAACCACAGCGCTATGGTTTGTGTCGCTTCCTTCTTCTTTTTGTCCTCATGTTTCGCGCTGACCATCAATATGCCTAATCAGTTCCAACTCGCCCACATGACCATCCTTCTACCAAATTATTGGCTCTACCAAACAGTTAAAATATCCCCTGTAAAATACAGTAAAACCTCGTTATAACGAAGTTGAAGGGGAGTGGTAATTATTTCGTTATAACCATTAGTTTGTTATAACCAATATCAATTTTATATATAGGAATTTCAAGGGGAATTGCAATTACTTCGTTATATCCAATAGTTCGTTATAACGAGGTTCTACTGTAGAATGCAAAAGCATAGGCCTAGTGCACATGCATTTTAAACACTTGTGGAATTCTGCGTTTGATAAATGGAACTTTCACCCGCACCAAAGCCCTCAAGTACACTCCTCTGTACATATCTTGACCACATTCTAACATGTTAAGATCCCCTCTTACACATGATCGTGCCTAAAATGCGGTGTCATTGCACTACTGTGGCAGGTCGCACGCCGCTTGCCAGTGTACAAACCTGTCTGCTCCATCAATTTTAGATCCCCATGTGCCGCAGCGACATCGTTTAAAAAGACTGACAGGCAAAGGCAACAAATGAGATGGATACACAGCAGCTGTAACTCCAGCATTAGTCTTAACCGGCAGTGTCGACTTGCACCGGTGTGAATTACACATTCCGGTGGTTGTCCTCCCGCTACTGCTTGTAGTTTGCAAAAAAGCGTAGCCATCAAGATTCGGTGCCAGATAATGTTATCTTTTACGAAGTCAGTCTCAAAAGCCACGTTTTTGCAAGTTGCGGTCTGCTATCAAGTGATAAATGCCGTAGTCATAACCAAGAATGCATCATCATTGATCTTCCATGTTTGTTTCGGCCGTTTCGAGCTTTGCGGACTTTTCTGCATCTTGCTCATGGTGCTCACAATCAACCTCTGCAGTAGTTTAATCCATTGAACTAAATGTTAACTTTCTCGGAACGATATGCTGATTGGTCTCTGAAGCTTAGTCAAGTGAAGCTCTGTTCTGAACTGTTTCCGTAAGCACGCGTTGTGGTGTGAAACATCGCATTTGCATCAGTGCAGCCATTCGCGGGACAGCCGGAAATAAGGTGAGGCGCGAGTTTATTACACGGAAGAAAGAAAATCTAAACTTTGATGACTGACGCTGTGATGCATTCACTGTGCGAGGGCATTCATTATACAAGTAAACACGTTACATTGATGCCACTAAGGTGACAGTTCATGACTATGAGTTCAGACAAGAAGCGTGAAATTACGCAGTCGGGAACTCACCAGAGATGGACACCTGCATTACCAAAGCCAATGCCAGCGTAGACACTGGCCAAGTGCATGTGGGAGCGGGCCTCCACATCTCCTTTGTCGTACACAGCTCTGCGAAAGACGACAAAAGGCAACTCCATCAGGTGCCACACAGCTACAACAGACAGAATAAGTGCACAATTTATATGCAGTGAAATTTCATTGACATGATTTTCAAGAGAGCCGAAAAATAAAATGTATAATCCAAAAACAATGTCAACCAGCGAAAGAAAGAACTGAATTGTCCTGAAGAACTTATTAAGCAGGATCATATCAACAAGGTTTTATTGTATGTGTCTGAGAATTTCTTTCACAGCAACTCCTGAGCAGGTAAGCATTGATATGATTGACTATCTGATTGGTGGGGTTTAACATCCCAAAACCAGTTCTGGTTATGAGAGACGCCGTAGTGGAGGGCTCTGGAAATTTTGACCACCTAGGGTTCTTTAACGTGCACTGACATCGCACAGCACACAGGCCTCAACATTTCGCCTCCATCGAAATGCAGCCGCCGCGGCCAGGATTCGATCCCACGACCTTCAGATCTGCAGCCGAGTGCCAAACCACTAGACCACCATGGCAGGGCAAGCATTGATATGTGAATTGCCAAACAGTGAAGACTTCTTTTTTCATCATTGATGAAATGCAGTTTTAATTGTACAACATCCTGCACCAGTAGCACATCTATTGGCTTCAAGATTGAACAGAGTCGGTGCCTAGCAGTGGACAGATGAAGCTCCTAAGAGTGGGTGGCTCCTCGCGCCGTCTGCAAGCTACTGCGCCTTTACATGCATGTGTACGTCACGCATGGCCTCAAGGATGTTTGTTCTTTGTGCTGCATCATTGTTAAATGCTTGCATGTATTGTTATGCAAGTAAAGAAAAGCATTTGGCCTAGTGCTGTGGTACTCCCTATTTGTTAGGATCAGTGAGTGCATGTGGTCCGGCACAATTATTTCAGTTTGGCTGCTGTTGTGTACTCTGAGCATACGACAAAGTGCGGTAGCCGTTCTTCTGAACAAATTACTCTGGAATCGTCAACACGCAAATGCTATGCAGTACTGACATTGTGTGGCTGTAGATGGATGTGTTGCGGCAATACATATGAGCTGACAGCTGGCACAAACACCTGTCAGCGGAAGACAAAAAACTGGCAGATCTCAAGTGCATTGGGAATGAAAGAAATGCGAAGCCCGCACCAGGAATGTAAAATAGATCTGCATTGTTGTCTCTCTATACCGATTTTGGTACATATGAAGTTAACGAAACGGCCGCAAGAGCACCAAGACTGTGGCATGTGAACCATGCCGCTCATACACACGTCATGATTCTAATGTTACGACCTGTCATTTATGTTCGTCATGCAGTCGTGTTGTGCCATATCAATTTCAGTATACATCCCGTTAACGAAACGCGTGGCATGTAAACCACGCCGCTCATGACATGCATGTCACGATTTTCATGTTCTTAGAATGTGTCACCCATGGTCGTCACACATTGTTATCTCGCCATACCAATTTAGGTATATATCAAGTTAATGAAACAGCACAAGAGCATGAAGACCATGGCACGTAAATCATGTTGCTCATGACATGCATGTCATGGTTTTTGTGTTCTTAGAATGTGTCACCCATGGTCGTCACACATTGTTATCTCGCCATACCAATTTAGGTATATATCAAGTTAATGAAACAGCACAAGAGCATGAAGACCATGGCACGTAAATCATGTTGCTCATGACATGCATGTCATGGTTTTTGTGTTATGACGTGTCATCTATGTTTGTCACGCAGTCATGTTGTGCCATACCAATTTTAGCATACATCCCATTAACTAAACCCAAGACCGTGGCATGTAAATCATGCCGCTCATGACATGCATGTCATGATTTTCATGTTGTGACCTGTCATTTATATTCTTCATGCAGCCATGTTGTGGCATACCAATTTTCGTATACAGCCCATTAGCGAAACGGCCAGGAGAGCACAAAGTCGTAGGCGGACAGCTGGACGGACGGATGGATGGATGGATGTATAGATCGTGCTCAAAGTCGCCGAAGTTCACTAAGAAATGCTTCACATTTAAAATAAGAATCTGACACATGTACATATGTCATGATATACTTGTTCAGTGGCGTATAGTAGCTTGAATATAACATAGTGGTTCCGTGAAGAGCCTTCACTCTGCCTAGGACATCCTCCTATCCTCACTGAGCCGCGCATCACCATAGCAACCCTGCCCAGCCAAGTAAGCCAGAGAAGCTAAGCATAGTTGAGGCTAATAAGCAAAGCCAGGTCTAATTACAGTAAGACTAACTAACCTAGGTCTAATTATACCAAACCTAATCAAGTAACACTAATTAAATTGAACCTATATAAGGTTTTACAAATTAAACAAACGCTGATTAGATCAAGCATAATTAAGCCAAGCCTAAGTAAAATAAGAATGATTAAGCCAAGTAAGTTGACAAGCTTGATTAAGTTAAGACTAACTGAGGCAAGCGCAACTGATCAAAGACTAAATAGGTTGCCAAGTGAGACCTTGCAAAACATAGCAAGACCTAGCAAAACCATGTCTAACTTCAAATCGACCAGCCTCTTTTTACAGCGTAAGCTGTTATGGGATCACAACAACGGCACCGTAGTTGTCCGCCGCCGCCGCCCGTGTCCGCCCGTGTCCGTAACCACTATCGCTCCTCGTGAAGAACAGGACAACTGCTGCCATCTATTGGCGCTGATTTCCTCCACATAGCCTTCGGAATGGGTTTTTACGAAGCGCTGGCGACGTGCGCAGCCCCGGCAGCAACCTGACTTCGGTCCTCGATATACCTGATGGCGCCTGCTCGCAAGATGCGGACCGCTGCTGAAGAAGTGAATCGCAGAGTTACGCGCGTGGCTGCAGCAGGACAACGTCGGGCACAGCAGACCGCAGTGCAGATAGAAGCCCAAACCGCAGAGTTATGGCACAGGGGATACCCACTGCCTGTACTTGCACTAGTTTCCCCAAGCGTTTACAATGGCCTCTAGGAAGGTCGCTCCTTCAGCTTATGCTGTCACTGTCCTGTGATTCCGCGCAGGCCTGGCTCTTTTTGTTAAGCCATGCAATACTTCACAAGCTGGTCCAGTAATTCTTAGTTGAAGAGTTCATGCCCTTGCTTCCTAAATTCATTGGAACTTTTAACTTTTTCGTGTCTCGGTCATGCAGGTAATCATGAGAAGAAAAAGCCATTTTTTGCAATGGAAAATTTTACTTAATCAAAGCTTGTGCTACACATTCTGATCGGGATCAAGTGGTGTTGCAGTCACGTAGTTTGACTAACTGGGATAGCTAAAAGGCTTGTATTTCACGGAACATAGAAAAAAGAGAGAGCGAGATGTGATGATATATATGGGTGTAAGTGGTCGTGTAGGGTACACAAGCTTCCACTTCAACTGAATGCACAGTAACAGCCTTTCTTCTTTCTGCAGTGAATTGTGAAAAACAAGTGAGAACTCAATACCGAACTACCGTATTTGCACGAATCTAACGTGCACCTTTTTTCCGATAAAACAGGTCTAAAAATCGTATGCACCTTAGAATCGAGTGCGAATGAACGACACCATTACCATATCGCCATCGGCGTCAAAATGGCTGCCTAGCTCCTACGCGCTTCAGGCACTGTCAAACGGTCGCTGCCGAATAAAAACAAGCCAGCGGCGCGGCGCTCTTTGGCGCGCATAGTTTCTGTAGTTTCTATGTCGCCACCGGTCGCCCCGCGTAAGTGACGCCACGACACACATGATGCGTAGGCCGATGACACGCGACGCACCGGCTTGGCCATCTTGTAGCCATCCAAAGTCGCTACGTTGCCGATGCAATCTCCGAGACGCCCAGCCGCACGAGCTTTCAATAGCGTTCGAGGCTGGCCATAACTGGAAAATAGATCTTCCCCATCACCGAACGCAAAACGGCTCATCATCGCATTTCTCCCTCATATCAGTGCTGAGCCTGAGTCTCTCAGTTGTGCGCACAGCTGACGTCCGGGATTCCATCGCGGCAATCACAGAGAACACACCCCGATTATGCTTAGGCTTTGCTGCACTACCCTGCGCAGACGCATGGCAGCGTGCAGCAGCGGGCGTTAGGGAACTGCGATAGAACGGAGGAATGCAGCACCACGAGTAAATGATGTTATCACCGCTTGCACAAGGCTACGCCCGGCAATGTGGCAGGTTTATCGGGACGCAGGGCTAATGAATAGGTGCACCGAACGTCTTCGAGACACCGCGGATCAAGTGAAGCGGGACTGCTGGGGTTCAATGTTAGCGGTGCATTGCATTGATTACGCGAGTACGGCATTTGGTTTTCTGAATGTGAGAAGGTTGATTACTAAGGACATTTTTTTTTTCGTGTCATGAAAAATGGGTGCACAATCGGTGCTTAATTTTTTTTTTGTGTCGCGGGAGACGGGTGCGCTTTAAAATCGAGGGCGCGGTAGAATTGAGCAAATATGGTATATTTCACTCACGTAACACGAATGCTGACAATGTAGAAAAAACACAAGCATGGCCAAAGAAAAAAAGAGATTAAAACGCTGAGGAAGTCAGAGTATAAGCGTGGGTGATGCCACTGCCCCGTGGAATGGAATATTACTGTTCCTTCACATTCAACAGGAACGTTCTGCACTCTTCAAGTGCCGACATGACATTAAAGCACTACTAAATAACCATTCGGCTGTGGTCAACTCTTTCATTGAACTAACAGTTGCCTGAAACCACTTACAACGTTCGACCACTGTGTACATTTCAATGCATGTCATTGACCGACTATCCACACTAACGCGGTGACGGTGCTGCCGCCTATAGGTCGATCTCACAGCCAATTGTGGAAGTTTAAACTGCAGAGAATGTTGGGGCCATATTAAAAGGAGGAATCGTGCAATTGGTAAAGCAATGCAAGTCTAAGTGAGTAGAAAGTACATTTGAGCCCGTTTTTTTTAGCATAGTTGAAGTCAATGTGGGGTCTAACGGTCCAGAAAATTTCATTAGCACAGGAATTTACTTTACTGATGTTTCATTCTCAACAAATATAAAATGCACTGAACCCTACATGCTTTCGCTGGGGATTGTGAGCTGTTTTGTTGTTGCAAGAATTTTGTTACGGGATTTCATTATCATGGGATTTGACTATCACCAGTCTTGCAACTTTTTACTTTTATAAGGCAGGGCCAGTAGTCGATGCTCTTGTTAAAGGCCCACTCCAGCGATTTTTCAGTGTCCACTGATATCAATGATATTCTCAATATATATTCTCCTCGGTACTGCAATAATACAGTCGAATCTCATTAATTCGAACACGCTTAATTCGAACTTCCGGTTTATTCGAACTGACGCTGCGGTCCCGGCAAAGTTATGTGTATTTCAATGGCCGAAAACGCCCGGTAATTCGAACGCGCAAGCATCTGCGACGGTTAATTCGAACATCCCGCGCTCCGAAAATTGCTCGAATCACGTGGCGGCGCCTACAACGAGGGTATTTCCACTGGTATTTCTGACCCCGCCGCGGAGAAAACGCGTAATAGAGCCTCCCCCCCCCCCCCTTCCCCTTCACGCTTCATTCGTCAAGGTATCATGGACATTGAACACTGGCACGGGAATAAAAAAAGAAAAACGTGCACAGCAGGAGACGCCGATGTGACAGCACAACTCGCGGGGAGACCGGGGGCCCCTTTGCCTCTCTCCTTTGAGGAGAGAGTCGATTCCGGTTGTGGCCTTCCCTGCTTGAGCATCCAGGAAAGAATGAAAGACGCTGTTATCTGCGTTGCCGAGGCATGGCCGCTAACTCTTTCCTCCGTTTTCTCAGAGGAGAGAGCCGTGCGGCGTCTGCCGTAACCAAAAAAAAAAAAAACCCAACCCACCGAGCGATCACGTGTTGCGTAGCCTCCTCGCCTGGCCAGCCTGGCCGCCCGGCCAGCCCGGCTGCGAAAAAAAAAAGCATTCGCAGACAAAAGCCGCGGCAGTGGAGAGCCGGAGAATATTCGTTCGTGGTCGTTCTTTTGTGGTCGTTCTACGGCGCTGTATTATAAACTGCTCCCGAACAAGACGATTACTTTTCAAGGCGACGATTGTGCCGGCGGCAAGCTAAGCAAGGAGAGGCTGACGGTAATGGTGTGAACAAACGCGACGGGCACGGAGCGTTGCCGATTGCTAGTGATCGGTAAATCGGCCAAGCCTCGCTGTTTTAAGGGCGCGAAGACCTTGCCAGCCAATTACGTCGCCAACAAGAAGTCATGGATGACTATGGACATTTTTTCAGACTGGGTGCGTACTCTGGACAGAAAGTTTGCCGCTAAAGGCCGGAATGTATACTCTTCGTTGACAGCTGCACGGCGCACTGCGACATAGAAGGCCTGCGCGCAATTCGGCTCGTTTTTCTGCCGAAAAACACGATGGCCCATGGGTATGGGAGTCATTCAAAATTTGAAAACTCTCTACAGGCGCCATATCGTGGAACGGATGCTATTGTGCATGGACAGCGACAAAACATATGCCGTCGACCTCCTCAGCGCTATCCATATCCTTGCCGCTGCGTGGGCCTCCATTAAGCCAGACGCCATCAACAACTGTTTCCGGCGATGTGGGTTTGGCCAATGCCTCCGCGAACCCGCGGCCAGTGGTGATGCGGATCAGGCCAATGATGAGGCAGTGCAGACTTCGTCGGACGATGACGATAACTGCGTGTCCGAAAGGGGCAGCAGTGTTCTTCCGAACGGCATGGCCTTTGAGGGCTACGTGAATGTGGACGCGGGTGTAGACGTCTGTGGTGTCGTCACCGACGCCGAAATCCTACAAGCCACGTGCCCTTGACAGAGGGCTTCAGGGGACCCTTTACTCCCAGTGGCGAGGACTCTGATGCCAGCGACGAAGTACCCCCTGCCCATCGACTCCACCAAATGCAAGTGAAGTAGCGTCGGCGCTGGACTTAGCCACGTGCTACTTCTCTTTCCAGCAAAATGCAGATGCTGGTTTAGAACTCGTTAGCAAGCTTCAAGCCATATTCATTGACTCATTGCAGGAAAAACGTGTGCAGACGCGCATAACCGACTACTTTTCTTAATGATGGGTATGGTGTAAATAAGCGCGAAATAAGCGGGAATAAGTGCGTGAAAATAAGTGCGAATAAATCTTTGTGTGCTTCCCACTCGTGTTCGCTCATTGCACATGTGCCGCTGCAGGTGAGTGCTCAATTCAATGTGCTTTCTTTAATTCGAACTTCTTTTAATTCGAACAAATTTTCGGGCCCCTTCGAGTTCGAATTATCGAGATTCGACTGTATATGCCAAGTCAGGTGGACGTAGCTCGTTTAGCTTTCCTGCAAATGAATGTTAAAGAACTTTTAGCGAATTCTTACGTCGTCACCTCTGCTCTGCCTACCGGAGCCAGTGGGCTTTCAAAAGCAAAACGGCGATACTTCAGCGCTCAAATCATCGCTGTTAAGATCAGAAAAGCTGGTCGGATGACCTCGCCAGTGGCATTTCTTTGGCGCCAGTTCTATATTTCTGGTAACGGGAAGGTTTGACGTCACTGCACACGCTCCACGAAGCATCTACCCGTTTCGGTTTGATGACGACTTTCAGATGCTTATTTAAAATTATTGGTTCATTTCTGCGCAAACTGAACCACCCTGGTGGTCACAGGACTATCAGCACCATTGGAAAACATTGATATCAGAACGTGGTGAAAAAACCGCCAGAGTTGCCCTTTAAACACCCGAGAGTGTGCACACGTACCTCTTGAAGTACTTGTTGATGATGCGCAGTGCGTAGAGGGACCAGACATCGCTGATGGGGTTGCTGCCTTGGTAGGCAGGCCTCTGGATAGGATTAGGTGGGCAAGGAGTGCGCTTGTTGAAAGGAATGGCCGTGTACGACTCCAGCGCGTGGCTGTGCAAACAAAAAAATCTGTATGAACTGTAAGAGGCCGCAGCTACATGCTCTCATTTTGCTGTGCAACAGTTGTTTGCACAGTCGCACCGATACTGGGCACCGCCATACATGACAGTTCATCAAAATTTATGTTACAGTAAAGGCTCGTTACTTCGAATTCCATGGGCGATACCTGCCAAGTTTGAATTCAACTAAATTCAAACTACCGTAGTTGCACAAGTATAACGCAAATTTTTTCCCGATAATCTGCGAGTTAGAAAGGCACCTCACATTATATTGGGGTTCGTGACACAAATATAGCACGAACTTCATTCTAACTTTTGTATTTTTCCTTTAAAAATCTTCGTCCTTGAAACACGTGTCGCATGTTCCATGAACTTGGCGGGTTCGTCGCGCCATATAGCACATTTTAATCCGACTTGCGCTTGCAGTAAACGTGCATTGGAAGGCACCGCGGCACCGATTGTGGCCGGGCGCTTCTAGGGCACCACTGGTACCACCGCCAGTATGGCCAACGCTTGTGGGTGTCCCAGTCGACACACAGGCCAATAGGATATGTGCGGCGTCCATCGCATGGTGCCGCTAGTGCTGCTAGCGCTACGGGGGGCTGCTGTGGCACCATATGGAGAACAACCTTTCCTGAATAACATCGCTAGCCACTCGGTCATGCCTTACTGTGCTTTGTTCGTGCTTGCTTCTGCATTGGGCTGTCATAATGAACAGGCGTAATCAGTACACCACCGCATTTAAAAAGGGGGTGGTCTGTTGGCTGAAGAGAGAGGAAATTCAAGTGAGGCATGTTTCTGTCAAACCGTTCAAGGCTGGAGGAAGTACCGTGACCACATCTTTCAAGCCGCATCTACTCATAAGGTTCCGTGGGTCCAAGAATGGCTGTTTCCTGAAATCGAGGAGGACCTGGCAGAATTCATCCGCCAACGTCACGGCCAGTTTCTGCCTATGAATGCCGAACTTGTCCAGATAGAGGCAAGGGAGTTTGCACGAGGCGGTGTGCCTCGTGACACCTTTAAGGCTAATTACCTGTGGGTGCAGAAGCTTATACGTCGCGCTGTATTCTCGCTTCGCCGAAGGACTTCAATTTGCCAGAAGGTCTTAGTCGAGTACGAGGAGAAGCTCATCGAGTTCCAGTGCTATGTCATTAAGATGAAGAGAGAAAGGCAGTACTCCATACGCCAGATTGGAAATGTGGACAATACTCTGACCTTTTTGGACATTCCAGCAGGCTACATGATGCGTGAACTCGGCACCAAGGAGGTACATGTTCACACAACGGGTAATGAGAAGACCACGGACACGGTGATTCTGGCGTGCACGGCAGACGGGTGTAAGCTGCTGCCTTTTCTCATATTTAAAAGAAAAATGCTCCCTAAGAACGAGACATTCCTGCCTCGAATGTTCATAGGTGCAACAAGGGCTGGATAGACAGCAGCATGATCCGTGTCGTGTGGCGAAGATGCCCCGGGGCGCTCAACACTAGAGCTATGCTTGTGCTAGACACATTTAAGGCCACTTGACCGCTGAGGTCAAGGAAGTACTCGCCAGGTCCAACACTGACCTTGTTGTCATTCCTCAGGGAATGACATCGCCGCTCCAACCACTGGATGTCTGCATAAATAAACGCTACAATGCCCTTGTATGATGAGAATACGAGCAGTGGAAGGAGGCTTGCAATTGCCCACCGATGCCATCGGGTCGCATGAAGCGAGCATCAGTCAACGAGGTGGCATGGTGGATAAACAATGCTTGGGAGGCTTTGCCATCGGGAACAGTGTCGCGGGCATTCCTGAAGTGCTGCCTCTCGAACAGCCTGGACGGCACGGACGACGACGCAGTTTTTGCCGACAGCGATAAGGACTCGAGCAGCGAGGAAGAATAATCAGGCATTTTCCGACGGCTCCAAAGGTCAATAAAGCTTTGCAGGTGACCGCCCTTTCATTGGCGTTTACAGTTTGATCACCTTGCGTTATAATCGCAATATAGCTTTCTTTTTTTTGTTGAGACTGAAAGTACTACCCCCTGACGTTACATTGCGGTCACGTTATTTACATGCAAATACGGTAATGACAGTGACAAACTAAGGGCAGCATATGATGTCATATGGTGCAGCAGCAGCTCTGGAACAATCACTTTTATTTAAGAACGAATTCACCAGCATTTACTTCCTTCTTATCTGTTGAAAAGAGATTGCAATCACTGTTTGAGCTATGTAAAAATGGACAAGTTAAGCAAAATCATGCTGGACATTTCAAGCAAGGTCAACTCAGCAGCACATTTGGCATTCAGCTGGCTCCGCGTGTTGGCAAAAGAACAAGAAAGCACTGGCAAGGTGGAAGTCACTGTTCTTATCTTCTTTTTAGTATTGTTATCTTGTCTATAAGATGCTTATGCCAGATGACACGTGCTTTTGACTCATTCCCTGCAAGGTGGCCATTGTAGTCTTGGAAATAAAGTGAAAGGCACTTGGACTTCTACATCATACTAGCAGCAGACAGGAGCCATAGCTGACGGGAACTGCACTACAGTCAACGACCGATTTTCCGGACCCTCTCGGGAACGCCGAAAAGTCCCGAAATTCTGGAAGTCCGGAAAAAGAGGCAAATGCAAAAACGCACGAACTCACCGATATTTTGCTTATCAAGAGGTGGGGGCGTAGCCAGTATTTTATTTTGGGAGGGATTCGAGCCCCTTTAGTGTATGCGCCTGTGTGTGTATGTCTGTGCATGCATATATACGTGCACAGAAACTTCAAAAATTTCGGGAGGGGTTTGAAGCTCCCAACCCTCCCTCTGTCTGCGCCTGTACAAGGAGGTCAAGGACAAAATACCACGCTTCAGAAGCACCAAAACCCATGCGGCCGGCGGGTGTGATGCGCCTGCGGGCTGTGGTGGAATCGCTAAGAACTCCCACCATGTGTATGATATCGCGTGCATGCATTACACTGAGACAAAAAATGACTGCTCATTGTCACTCTTCCCACTATCAAGAATTATGATTACCAATACGTGTTTTGACAGCATGGGCGCAGCCAACGCGCAACGCCCGGGCGAAACTGAATTCTGCAGAAAATCTCAGTCGTGTGGACGAGTTCACAGATGGCAGCCGCCACACACACAAAGTACATGTGCACTGAAAGCACTGCAGGGAAAATCGTGGTCACCATGATCACGAACGCTAGCAATACAGCCCTGAAAATACATGCGTGGCCAATGCACGAATGGAGGTTTTAGTGTTTGTGCATTTCGAAAACCGTGGTTGCTACCGACGTGGTCTCGTATGGCCACCACCAGTCTGAAAGTACGTGTGTGCCTAATGTGGAAAGAGTCAAAGCAAGGCTGCTTTCCGGAAACGCTGTGAAGGAAACCGTGCTAGACACTATCACGGATAGCAATAAAGCAATTTATGAAGGCACGTGCGTGAACAATGCATATCGAGTGAAAATAGAACTGCGGGTTGCCATCTGCTGCGGACGAGAACGTTCTCGCTATCATCGTGATCGTCGATAGCGACTATGCACCTCCCAAACTACATGGCCAACGCAGCGGTAGTTCAAAGATAATAGAGTCATAGAAAGGCACTAAAGTGTGACAGCTTTCCTGTCGTTTCCTATCAATACGGCGGGCAGATTTTGGCACTCCCGTTTTGGGTTGGCCTCTAGCGCACACGATGCCACACGCAGCCGCATTCGGGACACTCTGAGGGTCGTGCGTGCAAACAGCTCAATGTGCGGCCGAGTAAGTCCAAATTAGCGAGAGTTTGATGCCAATAAATGGTGCGTGTGCTTGCGGGAACAAGAGAACAAGTCATAAAGACCATATTTTCCGAACTTGTCCGGTATTCTAGATGAAATTTCGCTGCGACAAAGTTCCGCGACTACGAATTTTTCACGGGTCCCATCAGTTTCTTTGGAGCGTGATTTGAGTGTATGCGATGGTTTCAGACCTTTCGTCGCGTCAAAAAGACCAGAAAATCGGATGGCGAAGGGTTCGAGCGTCCGAAATTTCAGACTTCCTTATACATTGGTTCTATGGGGCTTGTGGCAGTGCCGCAAAGGTATCCGAAATATCAGGCGTCCAGAAAACGGTCGTTGACTGTATAGAACGCTGCTGAGCACTTGAAGAGCACGTAAAGTGCATATCACTACCGTTACATCATAGCTGCACGTTTCATGAGAGTTCACCCAACATGCCTGCGATCCACCTTACACGATGAATAACTGCAGTTCCATTTATGCAGCATACAGATATGTTCTTGCAGCCTTATGTCAGCGGTATCGAAGTTAATCTTTCAGGCAATCTTACCCTTGAGCATTTATGTGTGCCGGACCAAAGCATTGGCTGGATGCAGGCCATTGGTACGCAAGCTTTCGTGTGCGCTCTTGCTCCGTAAAGTGAGCTGCAATGCAGCTTGCGGCAGAGCACGCTGAATCTTTGTAGAAAAGCTCTTCAGGCAATGGAGAATGGCGATTAAACTGAAGAACAAGCTGCGTCCGCCCACAATCGACAACTGCAATTTCACGCAGTACATTCTTGACGTACATTCTTGTATACAGTAAATACAGTAATGAAACAACCACTACGGAATGGCATGTTGTCATTTACATCATGACAACCAAGTCGTCCTATTTAGCATCACCTGTGATTCATGCTCATTAGACATGCACGTCATGCCATGCAATATTTGGTATACAACCAAATAAAGTAAACAGCCATGAGAGCACAACGACACAGGTGGCTGAACAGGTAGATGGATGGCCAGATGGACAGACAAACAAATATGGTTTAAGTGCCTTTGGTTTGCCAGGAAACGTTCTGCTTCTTTTAACTAAAAAGAACACTTTATTTACCCTTCAGCTTTGCCTATATAAAACTGCTGATAACAATACACATTTCCCTAATTCCTTGCGGCTCCTTTTCCTATAAAAGAGGTCAACTACTTATTGTTCCTCCTGGCTTGCCTCAAGGAAAAAGCAAGGTGGGTCAGGTGAGCGCATATTGACAGGGATTGCTATGCAAAAGGTTTAGTCTAGGCAGAGCCAGGTTAGGCAGTGGAAAGTGGCAAGGCTCTCACCAGAGCACATCAAATCCACTGTAGGCGGCCACTCTCTCGGGCATGTGGAGAGCATGCAGAGGGTCCACAATGCCAAGTGTAGGCTTGAGGGCTCGATGCGCGATGCCCGTCTTGGCGCGAAGCGGCAGGTAGTCAAAGATGGCCACACCTGTCGTCTCGCTGCCTGTGCCAGCCGTCGTGGGCACTGCAGGTCGATAAAGAGAATGTGAGCACAATGAATAACAATGCTCCCGAAGCACGGTGGCACATAGTCATCAAATACTGCCCAGTTCATTGAACAGCCCGACATCGTATTAGAGATGTTGCGCCGAATAGAACCCAATGAAAACAAATGGTGCACACGGCAAAAACCTCAACGCACCTAATGTCATGCAACGGCTGGCCGAAGCATACACGGCGCGATCTTGTATGTTCTGAAGAATTGTGTAATGCGGCGCTGATTCAGTGCATCACAGTGGGTGTGCGTACGAGACAGTCGTGGAGGGAAGGAGAAAGCAGAGAGAACACGCCAACGCTGGCCACGACATGCGAAGGAGAAAGAGGCGCCTCCGACGCGAGGAAGCCACCAGTTCGATTGAGAGCTTTCCCTGTGCTCTGCACGTGCTGAGATCATGTGACGCGCGCCGTAATGACCAGAATGCCAGCCGAAGCCAATTTAAACAATGACCATGAGCTGTCGTCGGCAATCAAAGTCATCAGTTGAGAGATCCTGTGGCAGTGAAAGAAGAAAGGAGACGTTGGACGATGCTGCTCCACGGACCTGCATAGTGACTGCCCTGCAAGCTTCGTGTTGACGAGACGCTTCAAGTGGCGCTGGTGAAGCGGACTCTTTTTGTGTTTTATTCTCTACTGTCATGCGTGAGCTTGTATATTCGGGGTTAGCTGGTTCTGTTTCACGCTGTAGCCCATCCATGTTTGTATTTTGGAGAGCGTGTTTATGCACGTCTATGCACCTGCCTGTTCAGTGAGAATATATTGTTGTTTTCTTCACCCTTCACCCTAACTAGGCCGTTGAACCACTGCTGGCGTTTTGATAGTGCACCAATGGGACCTAACACTTAACTGCCCAAGCTTTCATGGGGTCATTTTCGGGAAACGGATACGTCGGTTCTTGGAATCTTTCGGGCGATTGCCTCCTGTGTCTCGCAGTCCGGCATCGGTGACAGGCGTGCCTGCCAAACTGCGATGAACATAAAAATCCAAAACACACACTTTTGCACGGTACACAACTGCACTTCGTGGATTGGTTTACATTTAGACACTCCACACGAGCAGGAGACAATGTGCAACCACAAAGCAAGTGAAAGACGCAGTATTTGATTAACGGACCATGCCAACGTTGTTTTCACCTATCGCATGCTGCTGTAAAAGCAACCTGCTTTAAAAATACCTGTACAGTGCTTTAGAAATGCATCTGTACAGAAGTGTCCCTCTTGCTTTTCGTAATCAGAAGTCTTCCAATTGTGAGGCAGAGTGCCAAAAGACAGCAGGGATAGAGCAGCAGTGGCCATGTTTTCTCATGGTCCTCGAGAGAACATTCCTCACAAATGTCCTCATCAGAAGTGTTACGTTAAAAATCCAGAATAACATTATTCCGCATGCGAGGGCACATAGAACACACACATGGTGCAACTGCTTTGTAACATAAACTTTGGAAGGGAAGATGTCATGACTGCAACGCAACCTTTAATTTTTCTACTTGTGCTTCTTCAGTGAACCAGGCTTTTAACCATTATGTACCTCCTTGGTGCCGAGTTCACGCATCATGTAGCCTGCAAAAAGGTCAGAGTATTGTCCACATTTCCAATCTGGCGTATGGGGTACTGCCTTTCTCTCTTCATCTTAATGACACAGCGCTGGAACTCGATGAGCTTCTCCTCGTACTCGACTAAGACCTTCTGGCAAAATTGAAGTCCTTCGGCGAAGCGAGAATACAGCGCGACGTATAAGCTTCTGCCCACAGGTAATTAGCCTTAAAGGTGTCACGAGGCACACCGGCTCGTGCAAACTCCCTTGCCTCTATCTGGACAAGTTCGGCATTCATAGGCAGAAACTGGCCGTGACGTTGGCGGATGAATTCTGCAGGCCTCCTCGATTTTCAGGAAACGGCCATCCTTGGACCCACGGAAGCCTTATGAGTAGATGCGGCTTGAAAGATGTGGTCACGGTACTTCCTCCAGCCTTGAACGGTGACAGAAGGCATGCCTCACTTGAATTTCCCTCTCTTCAGCCAACAGGACAACCCCTTTTTAAATGCGGTGGTGTACTGATTACGCCTGTCATTATGACAGCCGATGCAGAAGCAAGCACAAACAAAGCACAGTAAGGCACGACCGAGTGGCTAGTGACGTTTTCAGCAAAGGTTGTTCTCCATGTGGTGCCACAGCAGGCCCCCGTAGCGCTAGCAGCACTAGCGGCATCATGCGATGGACGCAGCATATCCTAGTGGCCTGTGTGTCGACTGGGACACGCACAAGCGTTTCCATACTGGCGGTGGTACCAGTGGTGCTCCTAGACGCCCGGCACGCATCGGTGCCGCGGTGCCTTCCATGCCGTTTACTGCAAGCGCAAGTCGGATTAAAATGTGCTATATGGCGTGACGAACCTGCCAAGTTCATGGAACATGCGACACGTTTTCGAGGACGAAGATTTTTAAAGGAAAAACAAAGGTTAGAATGAAGTTCGTGCTATATTTGTGTCACGAACCCCAATATAATGTGAGGTGCCTTTCTGACTCGCAAATTATTGGGAAAAAATTTGCGTTATACTTGTGCAACTTCGGTAGTTTGAATTTAGTTGAATTCAAACTTGGCAGGTTCCCCATGGAATTCGAAGTAACGGCAACGCAACCTTAATTTTTTACTTGTGCTTCTTCAGTGAACCAGGCTTTTAAACCATTATGTTATCACGAGGACAGCCAGTTATGACCGGCTGGATAATCGAAGTAACAATTTGAGACCAATTAATGAAACTATGGCAACATGAAAAGAAGGAAGCGGAATCTACAAATAGGATGGTTCAGAGGCTGGTTGGCTCACTCTAATAAATGCCAACTGCAAAGGTGAGAAAAACAGCACTGCACAAGAAGGAGCACACATATCATCCGATCTTTCAGTGCCTCCTCTTCCGTGACAGTTTAACACCCTTGCACGAGATACATGTACGAGAGGGCTGTTTCTGTCTCTAAGTGGTCCGTTGCAAGCAAAGTGCCATGTTTCATTTTCTGATCAACCTTACATCGTCGGTATGGGAACACCGACAACGGAACTGGCACAGAAGAATGTACAGCTGGTTGTTAAGCATTTATCACAGGTACCATTTGCCTTAATGGTGGCTTGCTTGGTGAGCTGTGTCACTCAAAACACAATTCATGTTTTTTTCCACCACAACTTTCTCACAATATACCTGGTTACCACTTCCTTTCGTTTCCAAAACAAATTAACTGTCGTTAACAAACAACAGCCTTTCATTTAGACTTAAATGTATTTTACAAGCGAGACTGCTGACGAAAATTTAAGCGCATTTTGCCCCTTAACACCAGTTGCACTCAGGAGTGTGTCCACCACAAAAGAGGTCCAACTAAGGACAGAGATAGGGCAGCCAACCACTGAATGATGATGGAGTGTGAATGGTGTCTCTTACACCCAACTGTTTCTTACAAAGGTGTTAAACTGTATACTGTTTTCCAATTCAGAATTTGTCAATCATTCAATGGAACAGAATCAGGTGATCCAATTTCCATCCTACTGACTTTTTTTTTTACATTTCGCATCATGATGGCTCGCTCTCCACGTCTTTTCAGAAGTTGTGACCACACGCAGTAGTAGGAACCAGCAGATTAGAATGAGGCAATGATAAATTTGACATGTCAGTGGCATTACCTGCAACCAGCGGCTTGAGGTTTGAGGGTATGGGAACTCCACGACCAATGGGAGCATTGACGAAATCTAAGAAGTCATGGTCACGGTTGGACGAGTACAGGTGGCAGCCTTGCAGGTGTCGATGGTAGAGCCCCCACCCACTGCCAGGAACGCATCATACTCGGACGATCGGGCAAATGCTATGGCCTTCTGGAAGCTGCACATGAGAAGCACAAAAGTCATTGGAGTGGCTTCTCGGTTCAGCAGGTTACAAACAAATCTTCCATACAATCACAGTAACGGTGTAAAAAAATGATGTCTGATACAATACAGTAGAACCTCGTTAGAATGAACCCAGATATAATGACGTAATCGCAATTCCCCTTGAAATTCCTATAGATGAAATTGATATTGGTTATAACGAACTAACGGTTATAACGAAGTAATTATCACTCCCCCTTCAACTTCGTTATAACGAGGTTTTACTGTAAATACTAGAGCTGTGCAAATAGTCAAATTTTCAGTGTGAGGAGAATTTGAATACTACTAATGCGTGTGTGTGAATCAAACCGAATATTTTTCTAATAATGTTCAAGTATTTCTTAGAAATATAGCATGCTAGATTGCAGAAAAGGTACTGCCAAATGCGGGCAAAAATTTACTGCTCGACTAATGTACCCCCACAATGCTGTCCCCTAGGAAAACAACCGTCAAGTCTCAAAGAACAGCCCGAGAGAGCACTGTGCACATCCACGAGCTGGCTTTGCTGCAGTATGCTAGTGTTAGCTTCGCCACAGTATCCAAATGTTAGCTTTGCTGCAGTACATGACGAGTGTTAGTTAGCTTCACTACTGTACATGAGTGTTGGCTTCGTCACAGTACGCGTGCGTTGGCTTCATAACAGTGCACAAGTGTTAGCTTTGCTTAGTACACGAGTGCTGGCTTTGTCACGGTACATGAATTTTAGCATGTTAGCACTGCTGCAGTACAAAAGTGTTGGCTTCATCAGAGTGCATGAGTGTTATTCTTGCCTCAGTACACAAGTATTATATTCACCTAAATACATGTGCGCTACGTATGGGCATATGTCACATGACATGGCATATTTTGAGCCTTAAATACAAACTTAAAGTCATTCAAATAGCAAAAGTGCAAGCTGAATCAAACAGCAAACACTATTCAGAAATTATGCGAAAGTTGGAATATTTGCACACCCTTCATAGATGGTACTTCATATACATGCTGGTGAAATGCTGTGCTAGTTCTTCTACTAACCCACTGACATGAATGCATCCTTGGTGGTCATGCGATGTGTACGGCCACAGCTGCCGGACAGAACACACATAGTGCAGCACACTACATTACACTGCCGTGGATGGAAATGTGTGTCTCGGTGGAGTCTACAGTCGAATCTGCTGTTTTTGGTGAGCTTGGTGAGATTGCAGGATGGTGGTGCAGTCAGCGCCGGTGTTGACTCCAGATTGGGCTACAAATAGCAAAATTTTGCAACCTTTTGTTTGTTTTTTTGTAACTTTTCCTTCTTGTAGATTTTCTTGCCCACTAATTAGCTAGCTTTGGGCTATTTCTTGCATTCACTTTAAAGGACCCATGATAGCCAAACTATTGTTGGCCATTGCAATGAGTAGAACAGTGCCTCGTAATAGCAGCATGAAGCTGCAAATTTTCCGTGATGTCCAATTAATGCTAGTGCTGTTAATATGGTTGAATTATAGTTAAGTTTTAAAACAAACGCCAAATATATTACGAGAAACAAGCATCGTGTGGCCCCTGTCACAACATGATCATGTGAACGCAGGATTCGATGACGCTGTGGAGTGTACCAGTCCAGTTGATTTTGTTGTCGACTGAAATACTGTAGCCTCGTCGATTCTCTACATCGAACGCCTGCATTGCTCGAGTCTTAAGTCCTTTACGACCTTGGCGGCTTCGCATACCTCTTCGCGACCGGCGAGAGGAAAAGGAGACGGACATCCTGACGCCTCTCTTCTGGGCTTGCAGTAAACGCCGACATCACGACGCAGAGCGC